>PVHY01005090.1:44575-86556 GCA_004024945.1 Uropsilus gracilis
AGGAAGCCCGGGGGAATGCTTCAAATGAGCCGGGTTGGGGAAGGGGCGAGACGAAGGGCCTGCTCTGGTCTGCGCACAGAGAGGGCAACCTAAAGATGGGATTAAGGTGAGTGAGGGCAGCCAGTGAGGGCTTTTGGGGGAAGCCGTGATGGCTCCCGCAATGATGGTGGGCAACTATGGAGCACCGACTGTATACTCCGTCTTCTCATCAGCACCTGGTTTTGTTTCCCGCTTTGGGTCTTTCAACCACCCTGGCAAGAACGGTACTGGTGTCCTATTGTACAGATGAGCAAAGCGAGGCCTGGACAGGGGGGGCCTTGTCTGGGGTCCCTGGGTTCCAACTCAAACCTGCTGCATGCAGAGCCCATTTGCCCCCGGGTGTCGGCTCACCTCGTCGGGAGAATAAGCGTGGGCCACCGAGCTCTCCCCTGGGTGGGGCGGTGTCCAGGGGCTGGGGGAGTGCAGGCTTGGCTGGAGCTGAGATGCAGACCCGCTGGCTTGGAGAAATTCTGGCCCCTGCAATCGCCCTCCTTCCTCTCCAAGAGCCTGGCTTGCTGCTTGCACCCTCCTTCCACCACCCACACCCCCACGAATCACTTCCAAGGGTAGAGAAGTCTTTGAAGTCAGGGGTGATGCTGGGGAAGGCGAAGGCGGCTGGGAACTGGGGAAGAGGTGAAGCCGGGGCCAGCAGATAAGCAACCTAAACAAGCCTTCCCAGGCGCGCAGAAGGAGGAATTTCCGACCATGGGTCCTCGCCTGGGTTTTGCTTAGTCTAGTTTTTAAGGCTATGAAGGATGATGTTCCCAGACCCCGCTAAGCCAGAAATGAAAGGGAATATGAGTTCAGCCGCTGCCCGTGAGCTTTCCCCACAGCCGGGGCTCCCGGCTTGCTGGCCCCCCTGGCTGGCCGGCCAGGGATTCCTCTCTCTCCTTCTCCATGTTGAAGAAATCAAGCCAGGGCTCCAGGAACCCTGAAAGATGCATTTCGTGCTTCAGTGTTGAGTCTCCCCAGCTGCGCATGGTGGTGTGTGCCTGTAATCCAAACTCTGGGAGGCATGAGGCCTGGGATTGCTTGAGTCTGTGGGTTTGAGACTACCCAGGCAACATAGTGAGATCTGGTCTCAAAAAAGCCATCGGGCACGGTGGTGGGCACCTGTAATCCCAGCTACCTGGGAGGCTGAGGCTGGGGGGCACTTGAGTCCGCAGGATTGGGACTGACTAATCCGGGCAACATAGCAAGACCTAGTCTCAAAAAAAAAGAGTCTCCCTAACTTCTACCAGGGATTCTGGGGTCCCTTCCTGAGAAGAGTATGCACTTTTGGAATGAATGAATGAACAGCACTCAGGTCGATACCAAGTAGGTAGAAAACACCAGCTATTTTTGCTGTTGTTAATAATATTTATTGTCCCAAGGAGGGTTCCCCCGGCAGCGAACCCTGCGATGAGGATCTGAGCTTCAGTGATTTGTCCAGCTTTGTTTTGGCTTCTGGAGGGGATTCCAGGAAGCGCCAGTAAGAGAGGAGAGAAAACTGCAAGTAAGCAGGTGGCATGTCATATCGATGATGTGAAGACAGAGGCTCCATCCTGGGGGCTTGAAGCTGGAGTGTGTCTCTCCCGTTTGTCTGCTCTGTCATTATCTGGGGGCTGACTCCCCAAGACTCCTGTTCCACCCCTCGAGCTCGGTTGGGGGTCACCAGTGACTGTGCAGGAAGTCATTGGCAGGCAGAGGCAGGGGGTGGGCTGAGCGCATATGGGTGAGTTCCCCGCGAGATCGGCTCTGCCATAAATTCACATTTACTTGTTTCATCGCTGAGTGCGATTTCTGCTTGAGGAAGATACGACTCTGAAGATGACAACCTCGGATCCTGTAGTAAATTAAGAGCAGGACTCATCTCACATTGATACTGCGAGTATTTACGTAAATGCTGTGGGTTTCTAGGTGAGCTTCTGGGCTGAAGCGTCATAAAACATTTCATTGCGCTGAGAAGAAATACGTGCAAATATGGCAGAAGGATTGTAGGGAATGTGAGACGCAGGCACGTTAAAATCAAATGGGAGCACGAAAGCTAAAAGTCAGGAGCCTGGTTCAGGATTTAAAGAGTGTAAGTCCTAGGGCTGACTCCTAGGATTGTGAGTCCGCCAGGCATGTCCTTCACCTCTGAGCTCTAATTTTGTCTTTACTGACCCATCAAATGACTGAGATCCTTATCTGGTCAGCTGTCATGGGAATGGTCAGTGGGGGTGGGTTGTGTTGGGCTTAGCCCAATGTGTTGGTCTCCTTGCTGCCTGGAAAAAGAGATCAAGGTTACAGATGGCATTATTTACGCAGCATTCTCTCTCCATTTCCCACCCTGACTGTGGTAGCTGCATCCAAGGTATACATCCTTGCCCTGTGGATCTCAGGCTAAGCCACATGGCTTGCTTTGGCCAATGGACATGAGCAGATGTTGCATATGCTCTGTGGAGGTAGGATTCCAGAATTAGGGGCACCCGGAGCAGAATTGGGTTAAATTCCTAGACTGAAGCACAGACACACCAGCCAATCGAAGGTCACTGGCTAATCAAGGTCAGTGAGGTAAGCCCTTTGTGTGTGTTGGGGGATGCTTCTCACACAGCGTTAGCACAACAACAGCTAACTGTGGCACAGTGGTTACCCAACACAGGGTTAAGTAGATTGCTATGACTATTACTGCGGTTTTTAGTATTGCTGTGAGAAAAGGGGTCATAGGTCCATATGTTTGGGGTACATCTGTGATACCCTCCTGGGAAGATTCAGAAATAGCATCAGCTTAGGAAAGAACTTGAGAAATCCTGTAGTTAAAATAAAAACCAACAACTTGGTTTTGTAATCCAGAGGTATTTGCCAGGATGGCCAGCACAGGGTGCATGCGGGCAGCTTGGGCCACCGCGCCTCGCACACACCGGCTCTGTCCACCTCTGGATGGTAGGTGGGATGGAGCTGGGGGGTTCGGTCTGGAGGGGCCGTCCCCACTTGCGTGCAGGTGCTGTGAGGGCCAGTTTCGGCCTGTGCCTGCAACGGCCGGGACATTGGCCGCCACCGGGCCTGGTGCAAGACTGGCTTTTGTCCCCCTGCGTGGTGGGGATGGGAATGGCCGGGGGTTGCTACTAGGGCACTGCACACCTGAGACCTGCCAAGAAGCAGGATGCAGTGTGTGGGAGGGGGTGGGAGAAGGGGGAATGGGTGGTTCACCACAGTCCCCTCTCATTTAGCCTCCACTCCAAGGAGCCCACACCAGCAATAAGTACATCCAGACAAACTTCGACCACAGAAACGGAAGAGGAGAGGAACAACAAGAAAGACTCTAAAAACACACGCCTCTGAGGCAGGAGTCAAAAAGAGCAAGGCAAGTTCACAGAGCACTGAACTGTGAGAACAAACATGAGAGAGCTACGCCTACCACTCACTGGGGAGCTGTGACCAAAAACCCGGCACAGAGACGCTGTCAATAAGGAACAGCGCACCCCCTTTGCCCGAGGGACGACGCCTACAGAAAGGCAGTGGCCCAACAGCAAAGTTCCTAAAAAGGAGACTAGGTGACCTACCATCAGCCGATGGCTGTCCCCATCGAGGAGCAGCTCTACCAAAACATAGGACCGGGAGTCAGGTCCCCAAAGCCAAAGCCCTGAAACATAATGGGTTGGAGCAGCAAAATGAGGCAGAAAACAACAGAAAGAGCAGCCACCAAGAAACAAGAAGCATGGATACAAGCCAAAGGTGCTCAGATTGTGAAGACAAAAAAAAAAAAAAAAAAGACTAAAGGGTTAAACATGGGCAAACAACAAAAAGAAAGGAGGCAAAGAGACCAGAGGGGGCATGTGGGGTGGGGTAGTCCTGTGGGGATCAACCATTATGCAATCATGTATTGTACAAAATCCAAAAATAAAAAATAAAAATTATATTTAAAAAAAAGATGTACTTGCATTTTTTTCAGAACATTTTGGAATGTTTCCACAGGAAGATTTCCCATGTAAGATGGAAAGTGTGTCAGGTCAGGAGCTGGTGCCACCCAGCACTTTTCTGATGGATAGAAAGACAGCTGCATGGTAGATGTTGAATCTTCATGGCCTACTGGAACACCAGCTGCTCACAATTTCAGTGTCCTGTTAGCTGGTGTGGGGACCCCCTTCCTTCTCACTGCTGCTCTTAGTCTGAGAACTCTGCCATGCATCTTCCTGGCATCATGCTAGTATGATTCCTTCCAGGCCCATCCATGCTCTCGCCCATGCCTCAAATTTGTCATTTTTAATTGCTGGGTGATATTTCATCATGTACATATACCACAACTTTCTGGTCGATTCAGTCTCTGATGCTCATAGATGTCATTTGTCTCTTTCTCATCAGGTACTAAGACATAAAGATCGTCTCATTTCCCCCCTTCTCAACTCTACAAAGCAAGTGCTGTTGTTAGCCCCTTTTTACAGAGAAGAAAGCTAAACTTGGAGAAATCAAATGCCAAAGGGTAGGTACCAAAGAAGGAGACCCCAGCTCCCAAATACAAATTTGCCTGGTGCTGGTGGACTGCAAGCATGAAGCTAGGTTGCCTATTGACACAGAGATGAGACTAGAAAGTGAACAGATTTATCTTTCTTCCATCCCTGCCACACCCAGGGGAATTAACTTTTCCAGGTATGGCTAAGATGCAGAAGTAGTCTGGCATGAGCAGATCAGCACGAGGGAGGAAGCTGCCACCATACGAGCTGTAGGAGCTGTAGAAGCAACAGTCTGGCTGAGATGGACAATGCCTTGCTCAAGGACAGTACCTTCATTTCCTTAACCAAGTGGAGTACAAGGGGAGACTAGAACTTGAACTTTCTGACTCTTAACTCAGAGACAGAAGCAATAGCCATTCTTCTTTGTTCTTTAATAAAAATTCCCTGTGGATTCTACCCAAAGGATACAAAACCACTAATACATAAGGACACCTGTATTTGGATGTTTGTTGCAGCACTATTGACAACTGCCAGGATGTGGAAACAACCCAAATGCTCCCAAACAGATGAATGGGCCAGAAAGTTGTATATGTACACAATGGGAATATTACTCAATAATTAAAAATGACAAATTTTGAGACATGGGTGATAGCATGAATGGCCCTAGGAGGAATCTTGCCAGCAGAAATAAGCCAGAAAGAAAAAGAGAAATGGAGGATGATCTCACATATATGTGGGGCATAGGGAAAACAAACAAAAAGACAAGTAAAATTCAACATTGTTAACAGAACTGAAGCATAGAGCAAGAGAGGGGCAGGGGAACAGTATCAGAAGGGGGAGGAGCACACAAGATTAAGATGATGGTTCATAGGGAACAAGGTGGTGGGAGAACCCTGGGGAATATAACAATGTAAAATATTTTTGTGTGTAATCAAATAAAAATAATAAAAAGTCCCTGTGGAAGCAGTATTGTGCTACATTGAATAGAAATAATAGTTTGAAGTATTCCTTGCAGAGAAGAGTGGTAAAAGAGATAGTTGTGAACGGAAGTCAGTAGATGCAGCTTCTGGAAAGTTCTTGCCCTTCTTTCTTCTTCCTCTTTCCAGTGTGATGGCTGGCACTCCAGCAACCATCTATGACCATGAGGCAGCTTTGAGGCTGAAAGGCAGTGTTAAGGGTGATAGGGCAGAAAGACGAAACCTGAGATACTGATGACATCATGTAGCCACCCAGACAAACCTCTTGCTAAACACATCATTTACCATTTCTTCTATGATTGGTGGCTCTTACAGTTATGCAGCATGGTGGTCCTGCACTCTCTTTTTTTATGAAAGAAAAGAAATATCTTGATGCTTCTGTTCCTCTGACCAACAGTTGAATACCATCTGGAGAGAGACACTTTCCCACCAGAGGTAAGTGCCAGCTATCTTCTTGCCTTCTGCCAGGTCCATGCCCCACCTTTCTCCACTTGTGTGGTTGATCTATCTAGACCTTTCAAGGTACTCTTTGTCTCTGGGGCCACACCATGGGAGATGCCAATAGGAGACACAGGGAGGGAGGGCAGAGACATTTGGGTTCATATTTCCCTGATTCCTTCCCTGCTGACAGTATCGTGATCAAAAGTCCCAACTCATATACAGGATCATTCTCCATCTGGTGTATTTTTTTTGAGACTATATTGGTCTCACCATATTGTTGCCTGGGCTAGTCCTGAACCCATGAACTCAAGCAATCCCCAGCCTCAGCTTCTCAGGTAGGTGGGATTACAGGCACCTGCCACCACACCTGACTGCTTTTTCGAGACCAAGTCTCGTTGTGTAGTCTCAAACCCGCCAACTAAAGCAATCCCTGTCCTCTTGGCCCCCAGTACTTAGATTATAGGCACGCGCCACCATGCCCAGATTTTTCCATCTGGATTCTGATGGCATCCCTCTCTGCTCCTTCAGGACTGGTGATAACAGTAACAGCCTGGAAGTCATCAGCCCCTGGGTGTTTCCCACCCTTTGCTGGTGCCCTGCACCCTCCCCACATCACTTTCAGTAGCCCCTTCCCCCTTGGAGTGGTTACGTGCTTCTGGCTGGGAATGCCCCCGGAACCCTGGCTGGTGCTGGTCCATACCAACCTGGCAGGGACTTCCCCTTTGCATTTCCTCTTCAGACATTCCGAGTCTCCCTTCTCCCCCCCCTTCCCTGAAGCTTCCTTTTCTCTTCCCTCCTTTGCCCAGATTATTATTCCTATTAAAAAGAACGACCAAGCAGTGAACATTTGCTCCATGCCAGGCACAATAGAGGCCGCTTGGTGTACACGATCTTGCTTAATCCTCATGGAAGGAGATCTCATACCCATTCTACAGAGGTGGATGGCAAGTCCCCCCAGACCCACTGACTTGGCCAAGGGAGGGCACAAAGCTCAGGAGGTGGGGAGCTGGGATGTGAACCCAGATCCCCCAGCCCAGTGCTGGCTGAGTGCCAAGCCGACGTTGTCTTGTCTCTGGTTTGGGTGTAAATATCACCGTGCACTTCATGGGCCAGACCAGTACTGCAGGTACTGGGAGAGTCCTGGAAGAGGCTGTCAGCTACTCCTCGGGTGTGTGTGGGTGATCTCCAGCATCCCCTAAGTGTACTTAGGAGACCTGTCATCTATTTCCCCCCCAGTTGTGAATGCTAACCCCCAACACATTCACATGAAGCACCAGTGCTCAGACACACAGTTGTTACTCCACACTCAAAGATATTCACACTCACACGCAATCGGTCACACATGCTGCATACACCTCTCCATGTCTGAAAGGGCCCAGGAACCCTCCTGGGCACCCTTGGCAAAGGAAGGTGCTCAAGCAACTGGCAGATGAGAGCATTTCTGTTCGAGACTCATTTTGACTTATTACTTAAAAATAACCCTGCCAGCTTCAGACACCTTGGCCCTGTCAATTTCCCCAAACTTCACGCCCCCATGGGATCCAAAGAAAATGTCACCAGGACAGGGAGGCAACATCCAGCCAGGACGTGTGCCTTGTCAATTGTAGGGGTGACGGGGTTGACCCTGAGGGTCTCTGGAACTGTTGTGTCTGAGGTTTTGGCTGGCCTCTGCCTGATCCCACAAAAGCAGAATTGTGGGGTAACAGGTTCTGTCTGTCAAAGCTGGCTGGGTGTCAGCGTGCTGAGCCAGTTCACAGCAATGCTCAGGGTGAGGAAAGGACCCAGAACCTTTAGGGAGGACCCCCAGAACACCCCCACCATAGTCTAGGCTGAAGGCAAGGGCAGGAGTAGGTAGGGTGAACTCTATACCACTGGGGGTCTCAGGTTTTGGGGTCTAGGGGTCCCGGGTTGGGGAAGCAGACATGCCTCCATGTGGGCTGGGGAATGCACACTTCTACTGGGGTGTGGACTGGGTGGGTGGGTGTCCCCATCTGGTTTGCCTCCACCTCAATCAGACCTGCACTAGGAAAGAAATAACCAGTTCTCCAACTGCAAATATAAAGGAGAAGAATGAATAATGGCCCTGGACACATTCACCATCTGAGTAGGACCCAAACTGAGCATGGTCAGAACCAAAAGCGATATGACTGTAGATGAACTATAAAGATGACCTGCCGCAGAGCTACTCCAACAACATCTCTAGGGGCTGGGGAACAAAATCCCTGGTCCAGAGATTTATGTAGTGTGAGTGAGACTCCCTCCATTACCAACTGATGGGGGAGGAAGGCCACAGAGATATTGATACAGGGTAGTGACGCAGTTAAAAATTGTATTGGCTCCAAAATACCCTCATGAGCAGAGTCTGAGAAGAACCACAAGAGAAAATGGGAAGCGGGAAGAGAGGGTATATAAAATGGGAAGAGCAAGGAGAGAAGAGAAAAGGAAAGGAAGGAGAAGGAAAGAGATGAGAATGGCAGACTGAGAGAACAGGCCCACATGGCCTGGTCAAGGGAAGCCCCCTGGAATAGTCAGCTGGTGGTGGCAAGGAGCCACATGGTGGGAGAGTGATCAGCAGAGACTGGTGTGAAATCGGATGCCAGAACAGCAGACTGGGGTGACCAGAGGCTGCTGAGAGCAGGCCTGGTGGATTTGGCCAGACACCACCAAAGGCAGGCTTGTAAAGGAAACGCATGGAGCTGCAGCAAGGTGGCAGATTTGGAAAACTGATTCATGCACTAGCAATTGTGGAAACAGTTTGAAGAGCCTTGCAGAAGCAGAGCAGTTCAGAATGCTGGAGAGTGAAGAAGAGAAGAGAAGATGCCAGGCTGGGCTTGGTGGCACATGCTTGTAGGTGGCAGCCTAGGAAGCCACAGCCAGGGGCCAGGGATTGCAGTTCGAGTTCCACCAGGGGCACGTAGTGAGACCTAGTTCCAAAAAAATAGCTGGGCGTGGTGGTGCGTGCCTGTAATCCCAGCTACCTGGGAAGCTGAGGCTAAGGATTGCTTGAGTCCGTGGTACCCCAGGCAATGTGAGCTTGCGGTTCCACAGGCAAAAGTAGCAAGACCTAATCTCAAAAAAAAAAAAAAGAAAGAAAGAAAAGAAAAAGAAGATGCTGGAGAAAGAGGCACCATCTTGGACATGTGTCTTTGGAACCTTTGGGACTAAAAATGGTGAGTGGGGTAAGATAATTGGCCACTTGTGGCATTATGGATTTTTCGTTTTCCTGGTTAATTTCCCATGTTAATAAAAACCCTGTTATTTAAATTGCTTTGTGACTTTGACAACTGCTGTGTGCACGGGTGATGCGGACCTGTGGCTTGTTGGTTAGAGGCTTTTGCCCCCTTTTGATCTGATTTCAATATAACTGTGGCCTCATGGCAGAACTGCAAATCATGAGAGAAGAAAGGGACTGGACCCACCATCTGTAAAATCTGTCCCCAGTGGGGAACTGCCTCACCACCAGTGACTGGGAGCTGACTTCTCGACACCAGATGCCAAAACTATAGGGCACAGAAGAGGCACTGTGTGACAGTCACCGAGATGGAGGAGACAGCAAAAGTAAAAGAGGAAGCATGGAACCCAGGGGAACACATGGGTCTGGAGAAAGGAGAGCAACTATTCCACCATAGGAAGCTCCAGAGTAGAGGATCATAAAGAACAATACCACGCATCTGCCCTACAAGAGATTCCTGACACGCTTAGCCTGGATATCTGCTTCAGTTGTTCCTGGAGATATGAGCAGCCTGGTCTGCTGTGTTTCAGGAGTGCAGGGCCTCACCCGGAATAAATTTTTAAAAATGACATTGCTCCAGAAAAAGAAAAGACGGGTGAGCCAAGCATCAACCAATGACTTGGGTAAGAGCAGAGTTGGAGTGACCAGAATGGAGAAAGGGGAAAGGGGAAAGGGGGTGCAAGGTGGGGGCAGAGGGGTATAATGTTGAAGGAAGATCATACCTAAGGGGAACAATAACTATACAAATATGACCAATGTTGTATGAAAATTAGAAAGTAAAAAAAAAGTATAATAAAAAAGAACCGAGTTCCATGGTCAGACAGTGCAGGATATGTCAGATCCTAAGCCTTAGCATCTGTGCCCTTGTGCTGATGGCTGTGCTGCTCACAGTAGCCAATAACAGGAATAAGCCAGGTGCCCTGGCAAAGATGAAGAGACTGGTGTATATCCACCATGGAGTACTACTCAGCCCTGAAAAAGCAAATGACCTGCCATTTGCAGCAACGTGGGTGAACCTAGAAGGAATCATGTTGGGTGAAATAAGTCAAAGATGAACGTGGTATGATTTCACTCTAAAAGAAAATAAACAAGCAGGTGAACGAAATAAAACAAACAAACTCTGGACTCTATGGCCAGTGAGTGGTTATCAGAAGGAAGGCAGAGGGGAGGATGCATGTCAAGACAAAGGGGATAACCATCCTATGAAGGATGGCACTGGAGTCAGCAGCAGCTATGGTGCAGTAGACATGTGCCTTGAATCTCAGCGATGCATGCCTGCAACTTTTATAACATTATCATGTGATATTACTTAGTCAATATACAACTGTGCTTTGGAACCAATGTCCCTGGAGTCAGCCCTGACACCGATGCTGGATAGCTTGGCCCTGCTGCTCACCCTGCCCTCACTTCAAGTTCTTGATCAATTCGAGGGAGTAGCAGTGGTAGTTTTTGGCTGCTGTGAAATTTAGTTGAGATGTCTGCCTTGGGGGACGCTTGTGGGGGAAAGAGGGAGTTTATTTCTAAAAGGAAATAGACAAGGAGAAAAACTCAAACTCTTGAGGGCATGCTTAGGATTACACACACACAGGCACATACATGCACACACATACATGCACACACATGCACATTGCCCATTGCCCTCCTCTTCCCAGGGCCTTAGATGCCAAGTAGAGAGGGTGCAAATCTCTGTGCATGTGGATCCTTGAAGTCTGTGGACTTCCCTTTGAGCAGCTGCTGCAGGTCTGTGGAGGACAAGTCAGAAATGGAAAGCTTCAGATAAGCAGGTGGAAGCTCAGACACCACCATCTAGCATCTGCCAGCACCCCTTCCTGGCAGTGCCAACACAGGGTTCACAGCATCATCTCTTGACTAGAATTCAGCCTGGATGGGATACCCTGCTTGTGGCTAGAGGAGGAGACACAGATAAGCTCTTTCCTGCCTGGAACTCAGTTTCCTCATCTGTAAAATGGACATGGTATCGGTCATTCCACAGGGGTGCCTAGGGTTGTTGGATTAGTTCACATTCAGAAAAGGTGATTTTGGATTTTAGGAAAAGCGCATGGTGAGTTTGGAGGTGTATTTACATTGTAAACACTTATTCCAAATGTCCCAAGAAGCATACTCTTCGTGGACTTGATCAGAGGTCTCTACACGTCATTAAATTATAGGTACCTGACCTGTTTTTCTGATGGGTTACACACACATGTGTGCTTTATGTGCATGGGTATATACACTCTGCGCACATATATACATATATGTGCATATACATATGTACATACATTCATTGCTCCAAGTTAATACTGTATAAATGCCATAACTATATGCAGAAATCAGAAATGAGAGGGATAAAGTACACAGTGAATGTGAATAGAAGCTCTGATAATTCCCCAGATCCCATTACCATGTGCCCACTTGGTCTGCCTGTCTCGGCCCTTGGTTCTGAACGTGTGGTACCCTCACCTGTAGGGCCAGCATCATCTGGGATATTGTTAGAAATGCCGAGTTTCAGGCTGCCACTCAGGCCCCTGGAAAGTAGTCAGCATTCCCACAGCCCCCTTTGGGCTGGGGTGGGGGGTGTGTGGTTGAGTAGCACCCATCAGTGATTGGGAGTCACCAGTCTCAGCCACATGGTTGGCAGTTGGGGGAAGCCCCTCAATTTTCAGCTTCCTTATCTGTCTTGTACCTTTTTTTCCGCTTGTTTCCAGCTCCACCAGCAGCGGGGAGGCCCGGGCCTGCCGCCTGTGTCAGGTTCTGGAAACCTGTCTCGGAACGCATGGCTCAGAGCCAGGCTTGCAGGGTGTTTCTCATTTAGCCTATATTTAGCGGTGCCAGCCAATTTGGAGCCATTCCCCCAGAAAGGGCTCCTGCCTCATCATTTGAAACGTGATTGCCCAACAATTCCATAAATCTGCTTGGGGAAGGCCTGGCGATTTTTTTTGGAGGTAGAAAAGCTAACAAAACGAATCCCTCGCTGTTCCTTGAAGTGGACTCAGATGGAAATAAAATCTTTCCACAAAGTGAGCTTTGGCCCCACTTCCTCGTTCGGGGTCCAAAAATGACTTTCAGAGATCATGTTAGCAGGAGCTTCGGCGGACCGGGGCCGGCAGCCTGCAGTGCAGGGGCGGGGGGTGGAGGGGCGGGGGGCCTGCGTCACCAGGGAGGCATGCTCACGAGCTGCGCTGCTCGAACATTTTTTTAATTCTGAGGGTAGAAGCAACTGTGAGATAATTCATCAACCTCTGGACAGGAAAAGGGCTTGGTTTCTCTGCCCCGGCACTGCCCGGAACTCAGAGTGGAGCGGAGTCATCTCCAGTGGTTGGGACACAGCCAGAGACAGGGCGTTGGAGACCAGGCAGCCTGGTGGGCTCTATGGCAGGGAGGAAGAACTGTTCGGGACTTGTGTGTAGTCTGAATCCTGAGACAGGGGCCCCGTGAGCCTCTCTGGCGGGGGGCAGGGCTGTACTGGGCAGCTCAATGGCAGATTGAACCTCTTTTTTTAAAAATTCCCTTTGGCCGCCATGTTGGAAAGCATACAAGGCAGAACTATAGCATGTGCAAAGGCCCTGTGGTCAGAGCATGACTGGCATGCTGGAGATACAACAGAGACCAGTATTCCTGGAATGGAGTGGGGACCCTGAGAATGAGAGGAGCCAAGGCCAAAAAATCATGTTGGTTTCCAACATGGCAGTTCACGGACATGAATCATAGAGACAGACCTATCCCCCCCTAGTGACAATCATTGGCCTTTTTTCTCTCCTCACATCCTTTTCCAGACTTGAATCAGCTCTCTCCTCAATTCCTTTATGTTATTACTTTAATAAGGAGAAAATTTCCTGCATGAAACTGAGAGCACCTTGAATAGAGCTTTGAGTGAGCTGTGTTGACTGGGGTGCCTGCTATTATCTGCATGAAGCAGCACCTCCACTTTTCTTTAAATAGTGTCTGTGATTACATTCCTGGTTTGCCTTTGGTATCTGTTCTCTCCTCCATCAGCAGTAAGAATGCTGTGAGAAATCAGTAAGAATCTGCTTTAAAGAATAGAGAGAAGCAAAGGGCAGGGTAAGGAAATAGATAGTGAGAAGGCACAAAGACAGCCTCTCATAAAGGAATTTGCAAAGAACAGAATGGATATCCATGCAGATATCTGGAGCAGAGCATACCAGGCAGAATAACAGCATGTGCAAAGGCCCTGAGGTCAGAGCATGATTGACTGGAGAAACAAGAGGCCAGTATTCCTGGAATGGAGTGGGGACTCTGAGAATGATAAGGGCCAAGGTAGAAAAATCATCTTGAAGCAGCTCTTGTTGAGGCTGAGGATCATGATGAGGACTCTGGATTTGACTCTGAGTTGAGAGTGATTTGGGGTAGAGGGAAGATGGAATCAGATCTCTGACTATAATTAAGGGGAACCCAGGAAGAGTGAGTATTAGAAGGTAAAGGAATGAATGGATATTGAAAGTTAAACCAAAACAGATTTGAGATGGGAAGAGTTACTCTCAGTTTATGCATGGCTCCTTGGCAAATGTCAATTGCGAGGATTTGCCCTGGAAGATCTAAACTGGGAGCAAATCCTGCAGCCCCGGGAGAACAGAAAGGAGTCATGAAGGAGGTGGGATTTGCATGGAGCTTGAAGGATGAGGTGGACAAACTCCAGTTCCAGCCACCACAGGAACTTGATCGCACAGGGAAGGCTTGGCCAGGCGGGTCTACCAGTTAGTCTCAGACCATCCAGGATTATTAATCCATCCAGCTGTCGCAGGTGGGGGAGTGATGGATGGCTCTTGACTCTATTAGCACTGGCTGGGCCTCTGTTGCTTCCTCTGATAGTTCTGGCTGGCAGTCTGGATTTCGAAGTGAGGCTAAGCCAGTGAGGTATACACAAAGCACACACCTCCCCAAGGAGCTTATAGGGCAGTGGCAGAGTGAGATGTTATAAACAAGTAAAAGGGAGAAGCAAAGCATGATAGATTGATGAAAATGATGATGGAATACACCAGCATGCGAGAGGGGAAATATGGGGCGGGGGGAGAGAGGGGTGATATTTGGGTAGAGACCTAAGGGGTTTCAGCTGTTGAGCAAAATTGTTGGGAAGAGCATTGGTGACAGAGGGAACAGTGGATGCTAAGGGTCCAAAGTAAACAAGAGTTTCCTGGATCCAAGGAAATGCACGAAGGCAAAGATGGCTGGAAGAGACCACAGAATAGAGGTGTGCACCCCCAAGGTCCTTCAGAGGAGTTGTGCACCCCCAAAGTCCTTCAGAGGTCTGTGTGTGCTCTACTGGAGGAAAAGCAGGGGAGGCTGAGAAGAGCAGGCAGGCGCAGGGAGCTTCTGAGGTATTTTATTGCAGAATATTTGGATCTTATACCCAGGATGATGTTGCCGGGGCCGGGAAGTGAGTGACTCTGGATGACAAGGGTCACTCTTGATTTGCAGTGTTTTCATTAACAAGAAACAACTTCCAGCCTGACGAAGTCAGGAGATCCATATTTTGCCAAACTTCCTGTCTTTCTGGCTGAGTGATCCGGATATTGCTCCAAGGGTGCCAATTAGCAATTAGATTCCTTTGGGGACTGAGGTTCTTTTTGGAAAGCTGGGCTGCCCTGCAGCCTGTTGTAGTTGCCCAAAAACCCCAGCCCGGTGCTTACAGAAAGCGCCTGCTATGCGGCCAGCCCCGCCCGGGGGGAGCTGGGAAACATGCCTGAAAGTGGTTCGCGCAGTGATTTGTTTCCAGGGCCCAGC
The DNA here is from genome assembly GCA_004024945.1 of Uropsilus gracilis. NCBI lineage: Eukaryota > Metazoa > Chordata > Mammalia > Eulipotyphla > Talpidae > Uropsilus > Uropsilus gracilis. Next base: position 59,416 of record PVHY01005090.1, read on the forward strand.
AGACCTTCCGGCGGGACCCCTTCAACCCCAGGCCACGTCTGAGCTCCAGCGGAGTTTAATTCGTGGGATTCAGCTTCATTAGCACCCAACTCATCACAACGGACTTGTCTGGTTCGAGCTGCACACACCGTCAGAGTCTCTGCAGCCTCACCAGCCAGGCTGGCCCGCCCGCTCTGCAGAAGGCTGGAGCCCAGAGCCTGGAGCCCGGAGTCCGGAGCCCGGAGCCCGGCAGGCGGGAGCCTCACCAGTCGCTGGCAGCTGTGCTCCTTATTTTTCTCAATTTAGTCTGCAAGTGGAGGAAAGGCTCGGTCCCTGGACAGCATTTGCGAGAGGCTCTTCTCAACCTCCCAGTTCCCTGGGACAGGCAGGGAGGCTCATTCGTTGCATAGGCGTTGCACGGGTCTCACTGTGTGCAAGGCAGGGAGCTCGGCCTGGGGAGACAATATCCAGGGCGGGGGTGGGGTGGGGAGGATCCCGCTCCCCTTCCGCCCTGCCCCAAACAGCATTCCGAACGTGCAGTCTGCTTGGGGAGAAAGACGTTAACCAAGAGCGACACATGATGTCATTGCCTTGCGAATGTTTTCCAGCATCACGTTCCCCGGAATTGGTAAGGAGCAAGTCGACAGCCACTGGTTTGTCACGACTCAGTCTCCAACCTGCATGCAGCTCGGTGAGCGTGAGCTAGGCGCCGGACAGAAGCAGCGCGCATGCGCAGACCCGGCCCAAGGACACACACACACACACACACACACACACACACACACGCACACGCACAGAGTCCTGGAAACCAGATGGCGTGGAGACACCACCACCTCTGAAGCGGTTCTCAGATGCTAATGAGATGACCCCAAACCATCTGTGGCTCCCCAGTGCCTCGTGAGTTCCCTCTCTTTGGGCTGCAGACACACGGGCTCTTCTCCAGCAAAATCGGTGCAACCCGGAATCTCCACTGACCCGTGCCTGTAGGTGAGCCACCACCGCTGGACCCTCAGTTTACTATCCTGTAAAATGGGGTTAATGCTCACAGGTTGGGGGAGGACTTGGAGAGCCACGCGGAGCCATCCCTGGTGAATGTATTTATATACATACACACACATCTCCATCAATAGGTAAACACAAGATGATCAATAAAAGCTAAAATGATTGTTTTTAGAATGATTGCTATGGTGAAATAAATATATAATTATTTAAATCAAAAAATGGAACTGACTGCTAGTTGCAGCAGTCTCAGCCAGCTGATGGCTCCGTCACAGGAGACATAGACCATGCAGCGTAAAGAACTGCATTTCCCAGGTAGTTCTTCTGCTCACCTGTGTCCACGCAGGTGCCTTTCTTTTTCTTGACTTTGACCCTGTTTGACTAACTTCCGACGTAGAGGGAATGATGAGGATGGATTGTCTTATTTTCATTTTATTTTGGTCTTATTTTTATTTATATTTGTTTATTATGTTTTTATTATTTTAATTGCTGACAGTCTAGAGCTCTCTGGATCCCAAGGAGAACAGATGGTTGCTGTTGGTAAGAAACTCAATTCTTCATCCAGGATCTCATCCAGCAAATTCTCTGTGGTCCTACTATCTGCCTGGCACTGGGTGACACCCCGAGGGTCCTGTGGACAGATGGAGAGTACCCCTGCCTTCTGGTTGTGGGAAGAGGCTGACAGACAACAGCAAGGTGTGACTGCATGTTACACCATATGCATCATAGACCACGTGATATAATGTGTATGTGGGGGATGAGTGCTTGTCTGCAAATGATCATCAGAGTAGACCCTGCTGAGGAGCTGACATCTGAGCTAAGACACTGATGTCGAGAGGAAAATTTGTGGCAAGACCTAGGGGGCTGCAGGGAGTCAGCAAGTGCAAGAGCCCTGAGCTGGGAATGAACTTGAGGTACTTTGAGTAATGGCAAAAAAGGCAGTTGACTGGGGCTGAGTGAATGAGGCCCAGAGGGTAGGAGGTGATGTTGGAGAGGTGGGCTGGAGTCTGTTCACAGGGGTCCTGGAACCAAAGGAAGTAGTTTAGATTTTATTCTTCCTGCAAAAGGAACCCATAGGGGATGTAATGATGTAACAGAGGAATGAAATGATGTGATTTGGACATTCACCATTATTCTGGACATTCAGCAATATATGGACCAAAGCGGTCTCTGGGAAACCACTTAGAAGTCTGTTGTCATGGTCCAGGCAAGAGACAAGGATGGCTTGGGTCCTGGAAAGGCAGAGAATGGATGAATAACAGATATACTTTGGAGGAAGAGCTCATAGCAGGCTAGGAAGATATATAGGCTCATTCCTTGTCCCTTGGTTACTCATCATCCCACATGGGACACAGACACGTAAACAGACAATACAGTACCACGCAGACCCGCTTCATAGCTGGTGTAATCAACCCTGGCACGCGCTGGTCTCTGTCTCTTGCCTCTGGCTCCTTGAGAAATAACTCTTACATCCCTGGTGGCTCTTGGCCCAGTGCCCTGCGTGTAGTGGTTGTACCACAAATAAGTCTCGGCTGCCTTGAGTGTTAAGTGACCCTCCACCATCTATGACTCACGTCAGTAGAATGATCGTGACTATTTATGAAGGGCCAACGTCACCTGCCACACACCTAGGGCATCTCACCTTCAAGGTCGATTTCTTTTGGTCCCATTTTACAGCCAAGGAAACTGAGGCTCTGAGAGACGAGGCAACTGCCGATCACACAGCTTATGATGGGCAGCCCCAGGGTCCAAATCCCTGTGTGACTCCAGGGCCCAGGCTCTCACCTGTGAAGTTTTTTTGTTCCTCCCTCACGGGTAACCTGGACTCAACCCCATCTTTCTTAAAGAAGAAAGTGGGGGGACATGGGGGGCTACTGCATCCCCATGTCTGTTTCTCTACAGGCTCTCTCAGTAGCTCGGCGCCAAAGGGGAAAGGACACAGCTGCCCTGCCCTCCCATCTCAGTTGGAGGACACGTATAAGCTAGGGTGGCAGGCTGAGGGCAGAGGCGCAGGTCACAGGGCCCAGCCGCTCTGAGGGCTCACAGCCTGGTGGAGAGGGCTTCGCTGTGGTCACTGGGGTCAGCTTGCCCGCTTCCTGGCGGGTGTCTGGGGAAATTCCCTGAGCTTCATCTGCAAGACGGAGATGATCATGACAGCATCTATTTCAGCAGGTTGCTGAAAGGATTAGAACTGGCCATGATCGGCTCGGGGGTGGGAGGGTGGGGAGGGGGTTTACTACCAGGGTTGCCCAGAGGTGCAGGTTCAAGGTTAACACAAGGAAGAGGGTGCCTCCAGCACCTGTTTCTACTGTAACAGAATCCCTTTCTGCCGGAATGCTGTGCACTCTAAGGGGCCTTGAGAACCATTCCCCCCCTCCCCCACGGGGCTTAACTCCCATCTTCTCTTGCTATTTTTAATTAGGTTTTTTTTTTTATTGATTGCACATATATATGTATATAATACATCATTGTCTACCTGGAGGTTCTCCCATCACCTTGTCACCCCTGATCTCTTGTGCCCTCCTCCTCCCTTCCTCCCCCTCTCTTACTCTAGGCTTCAGTTCTGTTGACAGTTTTAAATCTTTCTTGTTCATTTGTTTGTTTGCTTCCCTTCTATCCCTCATATAAGTGAGACCATCTGCATTTCTCTTTTTCTTTCTGGCTTATTTCTGCTAACATGATTCCTTCTAGCGCCATCCATGTTGCTGCGAATGACATAAGTTTGTCTTCTTTTCTCATTATTTCATGTTTAAACCCTGTGGTTTTGGTCTGGGGGTCAGAAACCCAGCAGCACTTCGGAACTATAAGAGTTAAGCATCCACCCAACTCACCAATGCAGGAAAAACTCCCTGAAGCTGCTGGGAGGTAGCCCCATTTCTGATAGGGAATAGAAACCCACCAGCTCATTCCATGTGCACCTGGAAAGGGCAGCCAGGGCAGGTAGGGTCCGAGATGGGCATGGCCCAGGGCTGCTGAAATGACCTGCTGGACTGAAAATGACAGACTAACCCCACATAACAACAGCCAAGTTAGCCAGGCACGGTGGCTCGTGCTTGTAAGCTTCAGCCTATGAAGTGGCAGGGGCTAGGGATCGTGGTTCGAGTCCCACCTGGGCCCGTAGCGAGACCTAGTTCCAAAAAATAGCTGGGCGTGGTGGTGCGCGCCTGTCATCCCAGATACCTGGGAAGCTGAGGTTGGGGATTGCTTGAGTCTGTGGTACCCCGGGCAATGAGAGCCTGTGGTTCCACGGGCAAAAATAGCAAGACCCAGTTTAAAAAAAAAAAAAAAACAGCCAAGTTATGGGAACCATTTAAGTGCCTCCTGACAGGTGAGTTATCAAATATGGAATACTATTCAGCTCTGAAAAAGGACAAACTCTTGTCATTTACTACAACAGGGATAAAACCAAAGGGAGAATGCTAAAGAAAACAAGTTAGAGGGAGAAAAACAAAGTCTGGATGAGTAGAAAAACAAAGTCTGGAGGATTTCACTCATATGTAGAAAAAAAAAAACAAAGGGGAAGGGAAAATGAAGTGAAACCACCTTGGACAGTCTAGAGACACAGGGAGCAAGAAGATTTGGAGAGAAGCATTGTCGTCTCCCACCCAGTTTTGTTATGGGTATCAGCAAAGCTGTATCTCCTTGAGCAAGAAATTGCGGCTTTAAGTGGTGCACGAGGTGGGTAGGTGACTCTTGTTTTCAATTCTGAGTTGACCTGGGTTTAGATGGGATGGATTTTAGGGGGAGCTCACATGGTACCTCTTGGTGGGCTGTTTGGAAAAACTGAAAAATATGATTTTCATATTTTGATTTTCATATTTTCATATTATGATTTTCATATTTGGTGCCTGAATAACAAATTAAATTTGACTCTCACAGGACTGGACCAGCCAACCCGTGGTCTGGGTTGAGCTCCCTGATGTGGCAGCTCCCTCGCCACCCCCAGCCCTCCTTTGGGCTGTGTCCTCTGCCTACATTGTTATTTCCCTTTATCTTTAACCTGGACATGTGCTAACACTTGCCTAACACCGTTTCCCGGCCAGGCACTTTCTAAAATATTGTATTCCTTCTCAAACCTTGACTCGAGCCTTTACAATGCAGGCATACGGTTGGTGCTGTTATGAAGTGGTTGTCATCCCTGGTTATGATTGTCATCCCTGGTTATTTTCCAGAGAGGAATTAAAGTGATGCACCCACTCACCTCTTACCTAAGGAGGGGCTGAGCTGGAACTTGAACTTGATACTTAATCACCGTGCTACAAGCTTCTCCAAGTCTTGTGGAAGAGCTTAAGGGCACTATGTAAGTTCCCCTTAAAACTCATCCCATCTAAACCCAGGTCGGCTCAGAATTGAAAACAAGAGCCACCTCACTCTCCACTTAGGTCCAGTTTATATTCCTGATCAGGGATAGGCTCTCAGCCTTAAAAGTCAAGTCACTTGGTTCTTTTCAAGTTCCTTTGGCATCATCGAATTGCTTCTTGTTTTACTTCCTACACTGCTGGTGGACATGAAGACTGGTCCGGCCCCTATGGAGAGCAGTATGGAAGATTCTCAAAGCATTAAAAATAGATCTACTTTACGAGGCAGCAACTTCTATCCTTGGTTATCTCCCCGAAGGATATACAAACACTAATTCAAAGGGATATCTGCTTTCCCATGTCCTCTGCAGCACTATTTACAGCAGCCAAGTTATGGGAACCACTGAAGTGCCCCCTGACAGATGAGTAGTCAACGATGGAATACTATTCAGCTATGAAAAATTATAAACTCATTATTTGCTACAGTGGGGATAGAACCAGAGGGATGATACTAAGTGAAGTAAGTTAGAGGGAAAAAGCAAAGTCTGGGAGATTTCACTCATAAGTAGAAATTTTAAAAAGAGCAATTAAACAGGGAAAATGAAATGAACATAACTCCAAAACCTAACTACAGAGTTGAAGCTACAAGAAAGGGAGAGAGAAGGGGGGAGGAAGCCCAAGGAAATACAGAAGGTAATGTGTACTCTAGTGGTGGGTGTGATATGATAATACACATCTGTAAAGGTGGGAACCTACACTCCTAAATCATACGCCATGTTGTCAACCAACATAATCTCCATCAATAGAACTTAAAAATAGTATGAGTTGTTTGCTATTCAGAGAGCATGAAGCATTAGCCCACAGACCCCAGTTCACCTGGGCTTTCAACTAAGACAGGCCCAGCCAGAGGCTGAGTGTGATGGACGCCCTGGGGTCTGGCAGGTTTGTCCAGCAGACTCTTCCTGGGATGCCCATGTGCTGACCAAGATGAATTTGCACGGTGTCTCCATTGGAGGCTGTCCTGGCCACTCTGTTCACTCCCTGTGTCCATGCCCCTGGCCTCATGAGGGTGTGACCTGGCTCAGAGTCCGAGTTCTTTCTAGCGCTGAGACTGTGCTGGGCAGATCCTCTGTACAAGTGGTGGGGGTCACATGTTTAAACACTGAGTGAATTTTTTTTGACATTTTGGTGTTTCCTAGTATGGGTCAGATTGGGTCCTCTCCCACATTTTGCTGCTCCCTTCCACGCAAGGAAAGGTCTGTGCCCCATTGCTTCAGGGAAAACCAGAGACAAAAGAACATGAGGGAAAATGCAGTCTTATACCGGTTTTCAAAATTCAAACTCCTACACCTTCTCCTGGAGCAGTCAGGCGTTGGCAGTGTATGTGATATTTATTCTGAGTAAGAGTGAAGATCAGGGATTAGAGACTGAGGCCCATGTTGGGAGAGAGGGGAAAAGATAAAGAGGATTTGAGGGGAAGAGACAGAGGCGCTAGGTGGGGAAGGAAGATGAGGAGAAGATGCTCCCTGAAGAGGCTGAACAGACACAAGGGCCTGGATCAGCCTCCTCCTGCAGGCGCATCCATTCAAGTTAGGCAAGTTTTGAGCAGCATGAAATTGGTTGATCTCTGCTTCACTGAGAGCCGAAGGGCCACACCAGCTGTTCCTCCTGGTGGTGGTCAGCTAGGGCCTCCCTTCAGCCATACTAGCAGGTCATGGGGCGGGCAGTCAGTCCAAGTGTGTCCCCAATCTTTATTGGGTGGCAGCGTGACCTTCCCTCCTGAGCAATCACTTCTGGTGTGCCAGGACACGCATGTATTGGAGGGAGATTCAGGGTGGAGACCTGAGCGTTGTGGGCAGAGGACCAGAAGGCCAGCCTGAGTTGCCCCCCAGCTAGGGCAGCTGGGAACATTTCTCCTCATCTAGGAGCTTCTGGCACTGCCTAAGTCTTGGTTCAAAAATCATTCTTCAGAAAGGGTTTCCCTGACTTGGGACAGAAGTCCCTAGTTATTCGCCAATTTAAGAAGTCTACTTCCTTCCACTGGTGATGTCAGAAATTGTGTTCCACCAAAAAGTGGACATCACACCTGTAACACACCACGACTCGAATTTCATCTTGCAGATGCTGGGAGATGATGAAACCGTCCACAGACAAAGTGATGATAAAAGCAAGACCTTATTTAGGTGATTTGATACAGGGTTGTGAGTGATGCAGTTGAAAATTGTTGGCGCCAGAGCACCCTGGTGGGCGGGGTCTGAGAGAAAGACGTGCGAGAAGCGAGAAGTGCCAAAATGCAGATAAAAGGAAGGAGCGAGCGAAAAAAAGGAAGGAGACGAGAATGGTGGACGAGAATGGAGATCAGGCTTATATGACCTGGGCAGGGGAAAACCCCTGAAAGAGAGAGTTGGTGGTAGCAAGGAGCCACATGGCGACCGGCAGAAGAGAAGCTGGTGTAGAGAGTGTGGCACCGCAGCAAGGCGGCATAGTGAGCTGGTACCTGGAGATGACCAGGGGTGTGGAAAGCTGATTTGTGCATCAGCAATTTTGGAAGAAGTTTGAAGAGCCTTGGAGAAGTGAAGCAGCATAGGACACTGGAGAGAGAAGAAGCAAAGAGGAGATGCTGGAGAAGGACTGAACCTTGTAGAGTGTCTGCCTCAGGTTTGGAGGGGCAAAGGGCGCCATCTTGGACATGTGTCTTTGGGACCTTTGGGGCTGAAAATGGCGACTGGGGTCAGATAACTGCTACTTGTGGCTGTGAGGACTTTTCGTTTTCCTGGTCAATTTCCTTGTAAATAAAACCTGTTGCTGAACTGCATTTAGGTGGCAACTGCTGTTCGCAGGTGAGGGAACCTGGGCAGTAGAAGCCGCTTTTTTAGAGGCTTTTTTTCCTGTGGCTTGTTGGTTGGTGGCTTCTGCACCCGATTTCAATATGAGTTGATTAAAAAATGAGTAAAATAAAAAAAATTGAAATCAAAAAAGAAATTGTGTTCCTTATTTATTTACCCGTTTAGCATCTCTGCCCTCCCTGGCAGGTGAACTCCACAACGGCAAGACAGGGCAGCCGGTGCCTGTTAGTCCAGGCCCGGGCTCGCTCCGGGGCAGTCCATCTCCATCCTGTGGGGGGTACCCAGGTTGCTGAAAGGGAGGTGACCGAACACCTCCCTCTGGATCCGCAGAACCCTGCCCCCCTCAGCCCTGCACACCTCTTCCCAGCAAATGCATGAATGGATCCACTTAGTGGGGAAACAGGGAGGGGTGGGAATGTCTGCTGAGATACTGGTTGGGGTCAAGGGAGTCGTGGGAACAGGCAGAAGACCACCTCCGCAGAGCCAGGAGCCGAGCGGGTGAGCTGGTCCAGGTGAACACCACTGGCTTGAGGTTAGCAGTGCGACGCCCATCTGCCAGAGGCTCTCACTACAGCCAGGGGTCCCTGGCCATGTTGAAGGTAGAGCCCCTTCCCACACCCCCCGACTTGCACTTCAATCGGATAAAATTCCTGATCGCTTAACTTGGCTTATGGTATTTTGAAGGCTTCTCGGCCAAGGCTACAAATCCTTCAAGGGCCAACCCGACTGGGAGCGCACCGCCTGCCTTCTGCAGGGGCCCTGCCTGGGCTCTAAATCAGTCCTCTCTGCTGACTCGGTCCTGGGAGCCAGTTAGCCAACAGCCCGGGCACCCTGGGAGCTGGGTCTTCCCTCTGGAGGATAGAGGGGGTGTCCGGGCACCTGCGGGAGCTTGTGTTCTCTGGCTCCAGAACCCTGGGGTGTCTGTGATCTCTTGGGGTGGGTCGGGGGAGGCGGGAGGGCCAGTGGGGAGGTGGGGTCTGAGCAGCCCTAGGGAACTAGGGAGACACAGGCAGCTTAAGCCCAGTAAAGGCAGATATAATTAATGAGTACGCCGGGCTCTTAATGAAAACGTATCTGGAGTTCTACCCTTGCAATAAGCCGTGTTTTTAAAATAAAAGTGAAAGAACACAGACAAGCCAAGAGAAACACAAAGCATATATACGTATAATCCCTCCACCCAGACATAACATCATTAACATGCTAGAGCTTAGCTGTGCCATCACTGGATACATGTGTGTGCATGTGTGTGTGTGTGTGTGTGTGTGTGCTTTTCATTAAAACAGAGCCTGGCAGTATATACTGCCGTGGGAGCTGTCGCTCTCACTCAAGAAACATGTCAGGACGTATGTTCTGGAGAAGAAATGCAGCCAGAGCATCGCTTTTGCTGGCTACCTGAGCATCCCGCGTGGGGCTGGCTTGTCCAGCGCTTTCCCCAAATAACTATTGTTGACATTTAGATCATTCCCAATGTTGGGCGCTTGCCACAGCTCAGGGGGCATCCTTTAATGTTTTCGTCCATTCTGCATATTCCTTTCTTGTCAATGAACAGAAGGGGGACTTCCGGGTCAAAAGCTCTGTGCATGTGTCTGAATTCTCTCTTTTTTATTTTTATTTTTTTCCTGAGACCAGGTTTCGCTATGTTGCCTGGGTAATCTTGAACCCACGAACTCAAGCGACCCTGGGCCTCTTGACTCCCAGCGCTTGGATTACAGGCACGCGCCACTAAGTCCTGCTCTGTATGAGTTCTTGATGGATGTCAGCAAGCCTCCTTCCTACAAAGGCCTGCCAAGGGAATGCAAGACACACTTAGGTCGTTCGCAGCAACATGGATGGAGCTAGAAGGAATCATGCTAGTGGAAATAAGCCAGAAAGAGAGGAATACGGGATGGTCTCACTTAGAGGAGGGTTAGAGGGAAACAAACAGACAAGAACCATTTAAAACTGCCAACAGAGCTGAAGCATGGAGCAAGAGAGGAGGAGGAGGGTGGAGTTGGGGGAGGGATGGGCACAAGCGGTTAGGATGGTTCATGGGTGATAGGGTGGTGAGAGGGGGAACCTTGGGGTAGACAATGATGATATATTAACCATGGGTCATGCCGGGCACCTCAGCTCAAACCGCAGGCCTCAGTTTCCCCATCTGTACTATATATATATATATGCAATCATATATATGCAATATATATATAATATATATTATATATATGCAATCAATTGAAAATAAATACATCAATACCTTTGGGCGGAGTATCTGTGAGAAGAACCTCCCGCCAAACGTATTTAAAAAAGCAACAGATGCTGATCAGAGGCCACAGAGACAAGGAAATAGAAAGTGAAAGCTGGCCCTCGGCTTGTCCTTCCTGAGAAGGTCCGATTTCACTGCGTCGATGTCAGATCCACTTCCGTTGAGTCAGGCTCCTGCAGACTAACTCCGCCCTCTGGGCCGGGTTCAAGGCTGCATCCTAAGCTCCCGGAGGGTGGAGGCTACACGTGCCTCCTTCCGTGTGTGCACAGAGCTGGGGATCCGACGCGATTCCCCCACCAAACCGAAGGTAGCGGCTGAGAGCAATCGGCTACACGTGTCTCGCCCAGCCATGTGGTTCGGAGTCTGGAACTGGCTCCGCTGGGTGACCCAGGTTAAGGACGTGCCTGGAGTGGGTGTGAGGATGCAGCGGGGGCCACGGGCTCACGGGAAGCTGCCCGGGGCCTCCGGGGTGTTGCACTGGCAAGTCTGCCCATTGGCAGGAGCATCAGTGCGGTGCCACGTGGGTCCAGTGGGCGGCTTGGGTGTTGTTCTCCCCTCTCCCCCCGGAAGTGACCCACAAGAGGGGCGAGGTGGACACTAGCCTCAGAAACCACTCTGTTACCCCACAATTGGGCCGGATTCGCTGTGAAGGGCCCCACACAGACCTGCTCGTTTGCGAGGGTGGGCCTAGTGGGGGGGCCAGCTTGGAGGCTGCTCACCACATTAATTGAAATGACATGAACAAATGACTCAGTGAATGAATGATGGCCAGGGAGTAGCTGAGGCTCCTGCCATTTTCCGGGCCCCCCCTTCTCTGTGTGGAGCTGGGGGAACCACGCAAGAGCTGAGTCTGACTGGCAGCGTGTCTGCTAGAGAAGCTGCCAGTCCCAACTATTTCTGCCTTGATCTGGATGGGTGGGCCCCCACCCAAAGACTTCTGGGAAATTCCCAGGGGGTACGGGGTCTCGTGGCTCAGACCACAGACCGGAGAAAGCTGGCTTTTGCCGTGCTCAAGAACAGCAGGCACACCTGTCACTCAAGGCAGGGAGGGTCACTTGGCCAAGGGAGGTCACTCTCATCATTGGGATGCTCAGTAGTTTATGACCTCCATAAAGCTATTAACTCTGCGAGATGAGGGGAAAGTGGCTCCCAGCACCCTCAGCCTCTCTGGGTCCATTAGCATCAGCCTTGTAAACTCGGTCTCCAGCCATGGGTGACTGGTTTTATTATCAATCAATTACTAGTGCTTGTCAGCGAGTCTCAAGCATCCTATAAGCATAGACTCTGGCCAGATAACCATGGGCCATGCCGGGCACCTCAGCTCAAACTGCAGGCCTCAGTTGCCCCATCTATACAGTTGGGGTGGGATACTATCAGAGGTTCCCACGCTTCTCACTACCAGTATCCACTTTTGTTTTATTTCTATCTCCTCTAACGCATGTTTTGAAACGATTTCTCCAGCCATTAGCATTCCTGAAGAACCTATTTCTCTTCCCCATCCATGTGATGAAAGACTATTAGCTTTAGATAAAAAGGAATACAGCTGACAACCACAGGTTCTGCTGTGAGCAGAATGTTTGGAGACCTGAGCAAACACTGCTTACAGAATCCTCTTGACATAAACAATCTAAGTTACCCGAAATCATCGTGTAGGGCCATTGAGGCAGCACAATTTCATAAAACAAACAGCTCACAGGTCTGTGGGGGCATCTGTACCCCAAGGTGCGCTCTGGAAATAGAGGCTATCTGGGGTCCTGTGATGGCCCCAGAGGTCCAGAGACCTAGTCCCTTGGGGCATCTGGTTGACCTCACACATGGGTTGGAGGGTCAGAGACAGCCACAAAAGGGCATCTCTGGATCCAGGACCTGAATGGGGGCTGTAGGGTGTGAGTCCTTTGCTCAGAGAAGAAAACCATCCCTGGTGGGTCCCGGGCATCAGAGGAGGTCTCAGATCATCGCAAGGTCTGGGTCAGGGTCTCTTCTTGCTTGGATATAAGGGTCATATTCATTTCAGGCGAATCAACATTTCCATGACGACTTGTTAACATTATGACCCCCTAGTGAAATTCACAGTTTTGTGAATCAGCAGAAAAAGCTGCAGATGAATGATTGTGGGTGTTCACTAGGAAAACAGCGAAAGTGGAGGTTCAGCCTTGGTACTGTTGGCAGCCAGACGCAAGGTAAGAGAAATGATTTACCCAGCCACAGCCGGGGGCCAGATGGGAATATGGACCACTGGCTACTTTATTCACAAAAGAAAGGGGGTATTTATAGTGACACAGGGCGAGGGTTGGTTGAATTTTAAAGAAGACAAATACAAACTTGAGAGGCAATTAACATTTTTTTTTTTGCATTAACATTGTTTTATGTTTTTGTTTTTGTTTTTTTGAGACCAGGTCTCGCTATTTTTGCCCATGGAACCGCAGGCTCTCATTGCCCGGAGTACCACAGACTCAAGCAATCCCCAGCCTCAGCTTCCCAGGTAGCTGGGATTACAGGCACGTGCCACCATGCCCAGCTATTTTTTTGGAACTAGTTTTGCTACGGGCCCTAGGCGGCACTTGAACCGCGATCCCTAGCCCCTGCCGCTTCATAGGCTGAAACTTACAGGCACGAGCCACCATGCCGCAATTAACATTTTAAAGCCTAAGAGTAATTGAGGAATGGGGAGTGTAGGCAGGTGGTTACTATTTTTGATTTAGGAAAGCCAGTGGTGCCATTGCAGTTTTAGAAGGTTATTGCAGTTAACTAGTTTTTAGTTTTTTGGGGACCGGGTAACGAGAAAGGTTTTTTTTTTTTTTTTTTTTTTTAATTTTGTTTGCAATGATTTTTTTTGGTTTGCAAACGGCGCACAGCGTGGTACCTTCGAGGACTTGGGGGCACCAGACACCACTCACTACTTGCTGTATTGAGCAACCATTTTTGCACAAGACCCTTCAACATACGATGTGCTAATCATTCTAAGCGACAGAAGAGACAGCCTGAGCCCCTGGTATGTACAGATGGATTCCTGCACCAAAGTTCCTGCTCGCTGGAACTCCACCATGCTGAGCAGCACAGTATCCTCGGACTGCTAAGAGGACAGAAGAGGCTGCACCAGCGTGACACATGGGGAAATCGAGGCAAGCTCAGCCAGTGAGGCTCCAGGCTTGGAGAGCTTCATGCTACGGGGAGCTTGTGGTGGGCTGGCTACCTGGGACTGATGTCACAGCTGGTCATACAGGCGGCTGCTTCTCAAGGCTGCAGGACGAGTGTTTCCCCATGGGAAGAGCTGGAAATCAGGCTGCCAAGAGCGATCAAAGCACCCAAGTTGATGGAAAATCCAGTTCCTGGAGGGCCTACTTGGGTGATAGTTCCAGTCTCAATTATTCTGCTCCATTGCCATTGTGAATGTTCATTCACATGTCTTAGAATAGTGATCAGATGGCATGCAACGTTGCCGTCACGCTCTTGAACTCTGCAGCAAAGCCAGTCTTTTTTAGCTGATGGGACCCAAACTGTGTCACTGTCAGTCAAGTAATTTTGATTTTTTCTCTCTACAACTGTGTATTTTTCCATTGATTACCTGTATGTGTGTGTGTGTGTGTGTGTGTGTACACACACATATATATATATATGTCTACATCATTGCTCTGTGAACTTTCATCTTGATCTCTTGTGCTCATCCCCTGGCTAGTTTCACCCTCACTCCCCCTCCCTTGCTGCATGCTTTAGTACTGCTGTCTGTTAGTTTGAACTTTTTCCCAAGGAGCTGGGATTACAGACACACACCACTGTGCCCGGCTTAAGATGGGGCTTGTAATAGTTCATATACCACAGGGCTGTTGAGAGGATTGAAGGTGTGTGAGTATCGAACAGGTGTGATACACATGACCAGGTTCTTTTGTTTGTTTACTTTCCCTATATCCCACATGTGAGTCCATCCAGTTTTTCTCTTTTTTCTTTCTGGCTTGTTTCTGTTAACATAATTCCTTCTAGTTCCATACATGTTGCCACAAATAACATGTTTATCTTTTTGATTGCTGAATAATATTCCATTGTGTAAATATGCCACAAATTTTGGACCCATTCATCTGTTTGTGGGCATTTAGGTTGTTTCCATATCCTGGCTATTGTCGAGTGCTGCATTAAATATGGGTATGTAGGTTTCTTTTTGAATTAGTATGTTGATGTCTTTTGGGTAGAGTACCAAAAGTGGAATTGCTAGATCAAATGGTAGTTCCACTTTCAGTAGTCTGAGGATCCTCCACATAGCCTTCCACAGTTCAGCTGAGTATTTAACTTGCAACTTTGGGTCTGAGACCTGGTTTCAAATCCAGACCGTTCTGCTTACATGCTGTATGATGCTGGGGAAGCCACTTAGCCACTTTCCCCTTGCTGAATCTCAGTTTACCCATCTGTAAAATGGGACTATTTTTTTAAAAGAGACTAAGTCTCGCTATATTGTGCCCAGGGTAGTCTCAGGCCCGTGGACTCAAGTGGTTCCTAGGCTCAGCCTCCCAAGTAGCTGGGATTACACGCACACACCACCGTGCCCGGCTTAAGATGGGGCTTGTAATAGTTCATATACCACAGGGCTGTTGAGAGGATTGAAGGTGTGTGAGTATCGAACAGGTGTGATACACATGACCAGGTCCCTGACTCCACAAATGCTGATTTTATGAATTCATACTATTTGTATTCCCCCATGACTGGCAGTGAGGACTATTTTTTTTCCTTCTCTGCCCTGCAAACTAGAGACGCAAGGAGTGAGAGTGATATATCACCATCCACAATCCCCGGGATGAACTCAGAAGAGTCATTTCAAATCTTACTTCCTCCTGCTAGGAGGATAAGCTAAGACACTTTCTTGAAGCAAGAAACAAGACCAAATAAGCAATAACTGGATATAGTGTTTCACCTCACAGCACCCCCAGAAGGCAGGACCTGCAAGAAGGACCAGAGAGCAGCAGTTTGGGAATATGGAGGGGAGCTTCTTCAAGCCCTTTCCTGGCCCATTCCTCAGTTCCTCCAAGCAGATCCTGTATGCAGCCAGACATCCACATCAGGGAAGTCTTAAGGTCCTAGGAGCCACACTTTTGCATCAGGATTAAAGTTGGGGAACTCTGGCCTGAGAGGCTCATGCCTGGAGGCTGCCTGCCATGCTCGGTGCTCCCCAAGTTTGTTCCCTGTGATCTGGAATAGGGCCCAGGTGGGAACCGCGGCTTGAATGGGAAGCATTTGGCTTGCATTGGGAGCGCAGGTTCCACGGTTGGTGCCTGGTGGCCTCTGCACCCCAGTAAATCCTCTCAGCTCTGACAGGTGGGCGGGGCAGGTATTACTCTTGCCTTTCAGCAGATGGGAAGACCAAGATCTTGGCGACTGGTGAGGTGGCTGATGTCTCTGAGCAGCTTCCACACCCCAGGCGCCCCGCCGAGAGCTCCCGGTGCTCAGTCTCATTCCAGCTCGATCAGGTTTCCATTTTGCTAATGAGTCCACCAAAGCCCGGAGAAGTGAAGCCACATGGGTGAGGCCACACGGCTGGCAGCCAGCACCACTACTCACGCACTATGACTCACAGCCAGGAGCATTCTTGCCAGACCTTGGGGACTGAGTCCTAATGAGGACACCGCCCCCTCCAGTGACACCACCACCCCAGCAGGCTCAGCCAAACAGACTCTCTAGCCTTTTCGCATTTCAACAAATGACTCCAGTTCTCTGTGCTTAAAAAATGGTCCCCAGATGTAGCAAGCAAAGCAGCTAATTCCATATTCTCAGTGAAGCTGTGACCCCAATATGGGCAGTGTATTTGTTCATAAAATGTAGGCATTGCGTTAACTGTATCTGAAAAACAGAGGTAAAAGAGGCCTAAACAGGAAGGTACATTTACTTTGTTGCAAATTCCAAGTGTGGACCTGGAGCAGAGAATGTGTCACTTGGAGGGTGTGGAGAGGGAAATTGGAGCCTTTGGCTTTTAGGAAGAAGAGAAAAAAAAGATAAAAGGGAGCCATGGTAACCAGCAGAAGAGTCCCCCGTGTGGAGTGTGGCACTGCAGCAAGGCGGCATGGTGAGCTGGTACCTGGAGATGGCCAGGGATGTGGAAAGCTGATTTGTGCATCAGCAATTGTGGAAGAAGTTGGAAGAGCCTTGGAGAAAGCACTGAACACTGCAGAGAGAAGCGAAGAGAAGACACCAGAGAAAGACTGGACTTTGCAGAGTGCCTGCCTCTCAGGTGTGGAGGGGCAAACAGGCCCCATCTTGGACATGTGTCTTTGGGAGCTTTGGGACTGAAAGTGGGGACTGGGGTCAGATAACTGGCCACTTGTGGCTGTGAGGACTTTTTGTTTTCCTTCTTGAATTCCCTTGTTAATAAACCCAGTTGTTGAACTGCGTTTGAGGGGCAACAACTATGAGCGGGTGGTACGAACCTGAGGCAACCTGGGTGGCAGAAGCCGCCTTTTAAATGTGGCTTGTTGGTGAGGGCTTCTGCCCACTTTGACCCGATTTCATCATGGCTTTGCCACCGGAACTTCCTCCCTGATGGATGGAAAAGCCTGGGCACATACTCCATGTGGCTGAGGCCTCAACTGAGGTGCTGGTCACAGCCACACCCACGGCCAGGGGGCGTGGGCCTTGGCCATCCACCGGCCGCCCTATTTCTTTTCTGCGTGGCATCTACTGGGATGGGAGCATCCAAGATGCTGTCTCCCTTCCTCATCTACACGGGATGTGGGAATGGCAGGGGCAGTCAGGCCTCATCACTCTCTCCACCTGCCCCTGTGCTTGGCCACCTGGGCTTCTCCACAGGAAGGCCGTCTCAGGGCAGCCAGACTTCCTATATGGCCACACGGGTCCCCGAGAGTCCTGGCAGCGACCACAAGGATTCTGTGGCTTATCTCCAGGTGATACAGGGTAGTGACGTGGTTGAAAATTCTATTGGAGCCAAAATACCCTGGTGGGCGGAGTCTGAAAGACCCGTGAGAGAAAAATGGGGAGCAAGAAGCGTGAAAGGATGCGTAAAAAGGAGGAGCGACGAGAGAGGAAAAGAAGGAAGGAGACGAGAATAGGGGACTGAGAACAGGCCCACATGGCCTGGCCGGGGGGGGGTCCCCTCGAGAGTCAGCTGGAGGTGGTAAGGAGCCATGCTGGCTGCAGAAGAGTAGCCAGTGTGGAGAGTGGCACCGCAGCAAGGCAGCATAGTGAGCTGGTTTCTGGAGATGGCCAAGGATGTGGAAAGCAGATTTGTGCATCAGCAATTGTTGAAGAAGTTTGAAGAGCCTTGGAGAAGTGGAGCAGCGTAGGACACTGGGAGAGAGAAGAAGCAAAGAGAAGATGCTGGAGAAGGACTGGACTTTGCAGAGTGCCTGCCTCAGGTTTGGAGGGGCAAAGGGCGCCATCTTGGACATGTGTCTTTGGGACCTTTGGGACTGAAAAATGGTGACTGGGGTCCGATAACTGCCGCTTGTGGCTTTGAAAACTTTGTTTGCCCTGTTAAATTCTCTTGTGAATAAAAACCCTGTTGTTTGAACTGCATTTGAGTGCAGCTATGCCTGGGTGATGCGGACCTGTGGTTTGCTGGTTCACGGCTTTGCCCCTTTTGACCCAATATTGCAGGGATCTCAGATCTTCCATGAGGGGCCCAGGTGGGACAGCCCTGGAGGGGTGCCCCCTGGTTCTCCCCTCAAGAAGTGTCTGTCTTCACCTGGAGCTGTTGCAGGGGCCTCCGGTCAGAGGCTGGGCATGGGTGGTAGGGTGGCTCTGGGGCCTGGCTGTGCTCCCCAAGCTGTGTTGCCTGTGCCGTGGAACACCACTGGGAGTCACTGTCCCTGCCTCTCCTGCCTCCTTCCCCCACATTTCAGGGTGTTTTGTTACACCCATAACCTCTTACACTCCTAACTCCATCTCTCTCGCTTCTCAAGAGACCCACATGGACTCAGCATGCAAGCCCAGACCGAGGGGAGAAGGAGGGGGCCCCACCTTCCCCTGGGAGGAAGGCAAAGAGAACACAGTCACCTCCTCAGGTGTTTATCAATGCATCATGGAAATATGAACAGAGAAAACACATGGATGTTACTGTGGAGAAGTCCAGAAAGCACGCATGTTCAGCTCTGGGAATTATACATGGAAACACCCAGGCATTGACTATCAGGCTGAAGAAGTGAAACTGCCAGGTTCCCAGCTGTACCTCCAGGGTCCCGTCCCTCCCCCACCCAGTCTCAAATGCCCCTCCTGTCCCAGGGTGACTATCACCCCAGCTTCTGGCCCCAGAAGGAGGTTGTACTTTACACACATGGACTCACAGGACATAAGCTATTGGTGTTTGGCCTTTCTTACTTTATTATATTTGAGATTCAGCCACATTGTTGATTGAGTGTGGCGATATTTGTTAATTTTCATGGTGTGCCATTCTATGACTATGTCACCATTTATTTCTCTCTCTATATATATCTCTATCTATTTCTATATAATTATATATACATATATCTATATATACGTATATGTAGATCTATAATCTATATAACCTATATATGTCTAATATCATATATATGCTATGTCTAATGTCATATATATGCTATATTTAATAGCATATATATGTTATGTCTAATATCATATATACATACACACATTAGTATATGCTTCACCAGTAAACTGTACGTTGTAAGAACACATAAATACTTAGATATTTTAAAAAATGAGCTGAACTAGAATTGGCAATGTTTTCTGCCCACTCCCTTTGGCTCATGCTTGCGCCTCCGCCCACGTTGCTGGCTCCCAGCTTGAGGGCCAGGATTCTGAAGGTGTCTAGGCTAGACAAGAGGCCGTGGGACAGACTGGGGGTCTCCTAGCCTTGCGGTCTGCCAGACCTGTTTATTAGCCATTTGACTCTAAATAAGGGCTTTATTTCCTTTATCTCCTCACCCATCGAGGGGTTCTCTTCTCTGTCTCGCATTCATCCAGTGCATCTTTCATGTATACCTGCTGTGTGCCAGGCCCAGTTCTAAGCACTGGGATGACAGCGAGACCTGCAAGTATCTCCTAGTCCAGGGCATGCAGTTCTTTTTTTTTTTTGAGACTTGGTCTCGCTATGTTGCCCAGGGAACTACAGGCTCACATTGCCCAGGGTACCATGGACTCAAACGAGCCCCAGCCTCAGCCTCCCAGGTAGCTGGGATTACAGACGTGCACCACCACTCCCAGCTATTCTCTGAGACTAGGTCTCGCTATGTTGCCTCGGCAAACTCAAGTGATTCCAAGTCTCAGCCGCGCTCTAGGTTGCGCTTAAAGGCACGCACCACTGTGCCCGGCAGAGCATGCAGTTGTAATGGCAGGAGGGAGTAGATGGTTTTGCAATGATCCCCTCCATGGCCCAGGCCAAAGGTGCCAGGGTGTTTGGGCAGTTCTGGGCACACCCTGTGCTGGAAGCAGATGGCATGGAGCAGACTCCCAGCCCGTCCTCCCCTGACTCTTTCTGACAGGTCTCTCTAGTCTGGCGTTCTCTCCACTCGCCCTCCCCCCACTCCCTTGGGGCTGCAGGGGGTCAGTGGGAGGAGGTCAGAGGAGTGAGCGGAGCGGGGGAGGCAGGGCAGGAAGGGCCAGGCAGAGGGTTGCAGCTCAAGGACCCATGGTTCCCGCAGCCGCCCCCTCCGCAGGCCCGGCTCATATTGGCCTGCTCCCAGCCCCCCCCTCCCCAAGTTATCTGGACGGGGTGTCTAATTGAAATTGAAGACCTGTTTAGCTGTGGGCCTGCCCGGCCTGATGGCAACTGTGGGCAACCACAAAGTATGCGCCCGTGCTGCGTTCCCAGGAATCTGACAAAGTGATTGATGCCCCACGGCTCCTGCTGCAGAGCTCTGGAGCCAGCCTCCTGCTCAAGCCCCGCTGTGGAAGATTCATCGGCACCGGCTTGCGCTCAGCCATCCAAGGAGCCAGACAGGAACACCTCCGGGCTTGTACCAAAGCTCAGATGGGCGCTGCTGAGAGGCAGCCTTGCAGACCAGCCCTGAGATGGACCCGCCCATGAGCCCACAGGAGACGCAGACTGGGCGTGACTGGACATGGTCACTCGCGTCCATGTGGTGGTGGTGGCTGCCCCCAGGAACCACTGTCTCAAAAGGAAGAGGATTCCCTCTCCCCCTCCACCCCCGCCCAGATCCCTTGGAAAATCTCGCCAAAGTCGGATCCATTCTTCAGGAAGTAATGTACGTGTACGGATGTATACAGTGGCGCATACTCTTGGAGCAGTAACAGTGAGTAGAATGAATGCAGTGCAGACATACTTCCAGGTTCATAGGTTGACTCAGTGAGTCCTTACTAAACCTCCTGAGGGGACGTACTGCTGTCATGTCACGTATGTGAGGTTGTTCAGGCCCTGGGGTGACGGGAGTGGGGGCTGGACATTCAGACCTGAACCTGTGGTTCTGCGGTCGCTGACCATGTTCCTAACCCATGTCCTGCACTGCCTGAGAAATCCATTGCATCGCCCCATTCCGCCTCGCGGCAGTTTCTCTGCAGTCTCCAGCTGGTGGCTGTCCCGTGGTGCGTTTGGATGAAGACCACAGAGCTTCGCGGCTGTGAAGACTGCCTGTGCACCTGCCACAAGTCTCTCGGGACGTGCCTGCTGTCCCTCCTCTCGCAGCCTTTGGAAGCATCTAGAAACGCAGACCCCTGGATGCCACCCAGACCTGCTGAAAAGAGGCTCTGGAGGAGGGCCTGGCAATCTGCAATGCACACCTCACCCCCTCCCGGGGATCAGAAGCGCATTGAATGAACGGATGAAAGTGTCGCGGGTCGGTGATAGGCTTCTGCCCCTGGCATCCCACAGCAGCCTCTGTTTCTGCACCTGCAGAAGGTTTCTGATGCTGCGCTGCCTCGTCATTCATCAACAAGCAGGTCTCCAGAGCAGAAGAGCTGCGCTTGATGGTTTTTATCTCCAGAAGCCTAGAACCCAGCTAGACTCGCAGGCCAGGGTGGAGGTGGACCTCACTGTCCTTGCGAGGAGCCAGGGAACGCCTCAGAGGGTTCCTGGGGCCCGCAGCTCAGCGGCCGAAAGCCCGCTGGCCCCAGGGAGAGTTTTTCTGCTCCTCCGTGGGTGAGTTTTCGATGATGTTGTTTTCCTGAAGCTGGTCTAGGGCCTTAAAAAAAAATCCCCCCTCCACCCCCAGTGGATTCGCCCTAAGAGTCCAGTTCTTGGCTTGTCAAGCCAGGAGATCAAATGAAGCAATTTTCATCAGATAACACATTTTCTGGTTCACGTAAACGTCCCACAAATCGCCAAGCTCGTAAGTCAGCCTGATTGAAAGTGAGCCGCTAATCCATTTCACTTGGTCGTAGGTCGTGGGCCAGCTGGGGGTTCGTCCTTGCCCGGGAGGAGCCCCATCAGGATCATGCGAAGATGCTCTGTCCCCTCCCCCTGGTTCGGTCAGCCTAGAAGGCTGCTCGGCATCCCTGGCCTCAGACCAGGTGGGCACTGGGACCTGGACCGAGTCTTAGAGGAAGAAACAGCGGCCAGCGTGGGACACGCTCCAAGGCTAATTGTGATGTGGGTGACGCTGCCACCAAGTCCTCGCCACCTGGAGTTCTCCTAAGCCCTCTCTCCGGAAACCTGAGCCTTGCTTACACCCCGGTCCCTTCAAATGCTGGCGCCAGTCTTCACCAACCAGTGCATCCATTTCCTTGTCTGTAGCATGGGGAGGTGGCGCTGCGTCCAGACAGAGCGGTCGAGTGGAACGACAGGTAGGAAATGTCAGCAGCCCAGTGCTCGATGCTACGTCGCCACGTGGGTGGGCGCTCTTCTTGTCGTGTGGTTAGTTCTCCATCCTTGTCTCCGGGGGTCTGGCGCTCTCAGCATCACAGGAGGCTGTCAGGACACCATCTCAGTCCACCCGCCCTGCCTGATGACCCACAGCTTGGTGACCCACTGATGACCCATTGCTTGGTGGCACGACTCTCTCAGCTGCAAAATGGGACTCCGTGGTGGGATTGCTTGGAAGACATGAAACAACATGAATAAAGCATTTCGTGGGAAGCCTGGCAGGCAGGACTGAAGTCTAAGAAATCCAGTCTGAGTCCTGATATTTCATGCTTGGATGTACGTAACTTGGGAACCGAGAAGAGATGTCTGATGCAGGTGCACAAGGCTGGGTGTAGATGGGGCACGAGACCAGCAGACAGCATGGAAGGCAGCAAGGTCAAGGGCATGATGGTGGAAATGAATGTGCGTGTGCAGGTATGTGCATGTGAGTTCATTCATGTGCATGCACATGCATCTATAGGTCCATGTGTGCAGTGCACCTGTGTGCAGGGATACACTGTGCATGTGTGTGCATGGATGTATATGCATGTGTGCATGTATGTGTGTGTGGATATAAGAGAAAATACTCCTTGACATTGTCGCTCTCCTGAGTACATGGGGAGAAATGGTTCAGAGAGCACCCCCTGATATGATAGGGTACAAACATGGATGGAGATGCCTAGAGCCTGAAGAACACATAGGCCTCGCCTGAAAGTAAGTCCACAGCAGACTTTTTCCAACACATGTCACCTAGGCCTGGGATGTTAAGGTCAATGGAAACCTTGGGGGCCTCAAGAGAAACCTGCACCATTATCTTAAAGAAGGCAGATCACCCAGCTGGGGGTACAATCCTATTGGAGAACCCTGTCTTATGGAGGGAAAACATCTAGGGCATCTGGTTTTGTCATCTGAGACCCCTCTCCTCCTCCTGGGTGCCCCCTCCCCTCTCTCCTAGAGCCCAGGCCCCTATCCCCTTCATTAGCAGGATAATAAAGGCCCTTAGTTGGCTGCATTTACTGAAGAATTTACAGTCACATTCATTCTCCATATGTATGTAATTACATTTGTTCTTTCTCTCCTACGAATCTGTCTGATGTTAATTGGTTTGCTCAGCCCCTCCGAGACCCTAAGAGGGGTCGGGGAAAATTCCCCCCTAAACTCCTAGATCCACCCCCATTCCCTGAAGTGGTCAAATTGACCTTAACACATCAATTACCCTACTTGTCACCTCCCTGGTCCTGCCTCTGTAACCCCCACTGTGGTCAGCAGAGATTAGGTGGTTCTCAGTGTTTGTTGGTTGAATGAATGAACTCAAGGTTAAGGGCCATAATCAGAAAGGCATCTGTTTTGCCAGGTGGAGCTGCATACTCAGCTGATTAAACCCAACCTACACCCACCTTTGGGGTGTAGAAAACAGGAGGAAGTCACGATGGATCTGAGTGGCCACCTGTTTGCTATCATCCCAACCCAAGGAGGTTCAGTTTTAGCAGCTAAAAGCCAGCATCCTTGGAGTCATCCTCATATGATTTGTAGTAATGAACGGGGGGGGGGGGGGGAGGAAGCAAAGTTGCAGTCACTTGAATGTCGAATTCTCCTTGGCATCTTCTTTTTGCCTGTCCCCAGGGTGATACCACTTCTTTATCCTTGCCTCCCAGGCCTAAGGGAGCCCACTCACCCATACACACACCCATTGGCTCAGACATACAATCACAGGGAGTGTGCCAGACACAGGTGCTGGCTATAGAAGCTAATGGTGGGATAAACCTGACCAACTCACTTAACCTACGCCACCTACGATAGATCATCTTCCCAGATTAGTTACTGCGTGCCCACTCCCACAAGTTACCAGGTAAGAAACAGAAAGCACAGTTAAATTTAAGTTTTAAATAAGCAGCTTTTAAAAAAAGTATAAGTATATCCCAAATATTGCATGGGATATACTTACACACACAAATCACTGTTTATCTGAAATTCAAATATAACGGGGGTCCTATATTTTCACTTGCTGTATCCAGCAAGTCTACCTTCAATAAACTGACAAGACTTTGAGCTAATCTTGAAAGAATCCCTCCATTGCCCCCTCCTTCCCTACCTCCATGCCCCACCTCCTTATCACAATGTCATGTTGGTGACAAAATACTGCTATCTTATAACAAAATAACACTGAAGCTTAAATGTTACCTGGCACATGAATATATTTCTCCTCCCTATTACATGAAGCTATCAATTATAAAATGAATCCCCCCTCTGAATTTATGCTCATCATGGAACAACTAAAATATAACAAAAAGCATATAATCACTTTCCAATTATTTTGACGTCATTTGAAAGAATACTATTCCATAGCGCTTACGTTTTTCCCTCATCATTTTCCAGGTAGTTGAGAAAAAAACCCACAAAATTAGGCATGTGACTTTCAATCTAGCATCACATATAGGTGTCTTTCATGTTCTTAGAAACTCTGACACTACCTTTTTAAAGGACTGAAAACAAATCCATTGCATGGTTGTACATGGGGTTTTGAACTGTCATCAGTGGCTATAGGGTACATGGAGGAGGTCAGACATTTTCCCCCATTGGCCTGCATGACCAGCATCTCTGGTGTTGTGTCTCCCCCCATGATTGTACAGTCCAGTGGGAGTGTGCATGTGTGAGTGTGCACACCTGGGAGAGAGGGAGTAAAGAGGCACAGAGAGCATGAGAAAGTGCACATATGCATGAGAGCACAAGAGAACATGAGAGAGAGCCCAGAGAAAGACAGTGAAGATTCCGGGGGGGGTTGGGGGGTCTCCCTACCTCCCAACACTCTCCTCACAACCCCCACCACCCCGCCCCTGCCCTGCCTGGTACCTGTGCAACTGCTAAAACGGATAAAAAACCTGTGCAGGTTGATGAGTTGATGCCTGATGCTGCAATGACCTGAAGACAAAAACTTCTTATATAGAAAGTCACTTTTGGACTTCAGACTGCTTCTGTGTAATGAGTCCTGGGGCAAAGGCTAAAGACATATACCATCTTTCACTCTGATTTGGAGAGACGTGAATCTTCAAAGGGCAGTCTTTGGTTTTGACAGAAGACATGGGAGGCGAATCTCAGCCCTAGAACAGAGATCACTTGGCTGCTTGTTTTTGAAATTCATTGCGTGGTTACACTCCAGACAGTGTGTGTCATTTTCCACCTCGACCAGCAGAAAACTCCTTGTTGCCTTCTTTGACAGTGTCAAGGGGACTCATTGTCTGCTAATTGCAGAGTTGTTTTACTTCAGGGGCTGCGATTGGTGGTAGGTTTGATTTGAACAAAAATACAGTATGATTTCTGAATGAAATGCACGTTTCATGCACGTTTGCAGCTGTCTGTCTGTGCATCTGTCACCACTTGTGAACAGCCAGCCGGCTCCAGTTCTTTAGTTAAGAGCAAGATCCCTGCGGATTGGAGGTCACCTGTGACGCTGCGCTCCTGTTTTGCAAAATGCCCCATCAGATAGGCACATAGTAGGTACCCACTACCAATCAATTTCTAGTCAGCTGCTTCTACAAAGCCCTCCAGAAAGAGATCTCTATTCAAGGCTGTACCCCCCAGTCCTTCTGGAATGCCATTCTGCTGTTGCCCACCTTGGCTCCCACCGTGGCTCCCACCGTGGTTCCATGCTAAGGTGAGCAGTTTTGATGGCCTCCTGCGAGGAGTCACTATGACATCTTTGGGCAGATGACAGAAGTCAGGAACTGTCCTGGCATAGCAGAGAGGAGTGTTGTTTCTGCCTACAGAACACATGGAAGTTTCTTGGATGCAGGGCCTCAAAATGCTGTGGGTGGTTAATGTTCAGGGGGACAAAGATGACCTGTGTGCAAAGTAGTGGAAGGGGACCACCTGCCCCACACAGATTGGCCCAGGCTGGTACCCTCACCTCCAGTGCTACTTTCTCAATGCTCAAGTTCTTCCATCTCTGCCTTACAAAGGCCTTGCTGCTGAGACAGGCACCCCAACAGTAAGAGGGACCCCTTTTCCTTCAACAAATGTCTCCCTGTGTCTCCTCTGTGCCAGGCACTGGGGTGCAGGGGTAAGCAAGGCTCAAAAAGCTTGTTGGCCTCATCTGAAGTATGGGAATGAAATCTAAAGGGGAAGAAGCTTCCAACCAGCAAGCCACAGGGAAAAACTCCTAAAATGCGACTTCTGCCAGTCACATTACCTTAGGTCCATCCACCCACACAGAGCAGTTGCCAGTCAAAAATTCAGTTTGACAACAGGGTTGTATTAACAAGGGAAATTAACCAGAAAGATGAAAAGTCCTTAAAGCCACAAGTGGCAGTTATCTTACCCCAGTTACCATTTTCAGTCCTAAAGGTCCTAAAGATACATGTCCAAGATGGCGCCCTTTGCCCCTCCAAACCTGAGGCAGGCACTCTGCAAAGTCCAGTCTTTCTCCAGCATCTTCTCTTTGCTTCTTCTCTCTCCAGTGTTTCACACTGCTCTGCTTCTCCAAGGTTCTTCAAATTTCTTATGCAATCACTGATGCACAAATCAGCTTCCCACATCCCTGGCCATCTCCAGGTACAAGCTCACTATGCCACCTTGCTGTGGTACCACTCTGTCCACACTGGCCACTCTTCTGCCGATCACCATGGCTCCTTGCCACCTCCAGCTCACTCTTCCAGGGGGCTTACCCTGGCCAGGCCAAGTTAGCCTGTTCTCTCAGTCTGCCATTGTCATCTCTTTCCTTTCCCTTCCCCTCCCCCCCCCGCCCCATCCTTGCTCCTTCCTTTTATCTGCCTTTTGGTGCTTCTTGCTTTTTCTCCTGTGTCTTCCTCTCTGACTCCACCCACCAGGGTATTTTGGCACCGATACAATTTTCAACTGCATCACTGTCCTACATCAGGAAGAGATGGCAATGCCTTTCCCCCATGACCGACTTGGGGCTTTCTGGCTTATTTTAGATAGCGGAGGTTGCAGGGAAGAATATGGCCAGAGTGTGGATCCAGATCAATGAGGTAAGACCTCAACATACAAGGA
>PVHY01005091.1:0-86436 GCA_004024945.1 Uropsilus gracilis
TGAAACATTTATTTTCTTAATGCTTCTTGAAAATCTCCCCTCTGGAGTTTGTGACATTTTACTCTTCTGATTCTCCTACCTCTTAAGGTTTGTTTAGTTCTGTTTTTTGTTTTTCCCTGCTTTTTCACAATTGTATAATTTTAACTAGTACTTCTAAGCATATGATTTGAAATCTAGAACTGTAGCCATGAAATGCTACTCAGTTCCAGACATGTATTTTCAGGTATGTGCTAGAAATCTATACCTGAATGTTCACCTCACATTTCTTCAAGAGTCTCTGGAAGATTTTTGAATCATTTAACATGTTTTAGGGATTACTATACATGATATACTTTGCTAAATACTGCAAGGAATAAAAACATGAACCAGGTCTACAATATTATCGGCAATACATAAAACTCAATGTGTTTTAACTTCTGTTTTTGTTGTTGTCTCCAAGGTTCAAGATTTCAGAGTCATCTTTGTTAAGAACTATACTTGATGATTAAGATAACAACTTAACTGATATACTCACCTTTATTCTTTATATTCTCCAATTTTTTCCGATGTAGACTTCTGTTCATCTCACGCATCTGTTTAAAAGTCTTAAAAGACATAGCAGAATCAAACTCATTCTGCCAAGGATGTACTCTACATATAACTTAACACTTTGGTGTCCTACCTACTTTGCTTTTTTCACTTGAAATAGCATTTCCTTTTAGCACTTCATACACAAAGACATGTTAATCTTCTCTCAAATGCTACCTGATTCAGGTAACCTCTTTGAACATTGTCAAATGAAACTCAAATTTTCCTCCTCTAATTTTCCTCCACTTATTTTTCGATACCTCTGATGGGCACCTGCTACTGTCTGCCTCGCGTTTTCGATGTTTATGTTCATATAGTAATGGAATCAGGTCAAAAAAGGGCAGAAACTGTCAACCAACAAGCCACAAGAAAAAGTGGCATTTTTAAAATTCAGCTTCCGCCGCCCAGCTTTTTACAAGATTTGCATCATCCACGCGTAGCAGTTGCTAGTGAAATGCAATTTAAACAACAGGGTTTTCAAATGGTCTCACTAATATATGGACAACCAAATGAAAGTACACAACTGCGGGAGGGGACCAGCTGGAGTGATCAGGGAGGGGAGGTGGTGGGGGACCCCCAGGGATCATGATGATGCTATATATATAATTTTTAAAAAGAAAATAAAGTGAATGTCTATCAAAAAAAATTAAAATAAAATAAACAACAGGGTTTTATTTACAAGGAAAGTTAACCAGGAAAATGAAGAAAAGTCCTTAATGCCACAAGGGACCAGTTATTTTACAAGTACCGTTAGGTCCGAAGGTTCCAAACACATGTCCAAGATCACCCTGCAAAGTCCAGTCTTTCTTTTCCATCTTTTCTTTGCTGCTTCTCTCTCCAGCACTCTGAGCAGTTCTGCTTTTCCAAGGGTTCTCAAACTTTTCCAACAAATGATGATACGAAGTCAACTTTCCAAATCCCTGACTTTCCTAGTACCAGCTTTGCAGTTAGCCCCACACCACCTTGCTGTGGTTTCACACACTTTCTTTACCAGACCAGCCTTTGGTGGCATTGAAATCGGGTCAAAAGTGGCAGAAGTCACCAACCAGCAAGCCACATTTAAAATGCGACTTTTGCCATCCAGGTTCCCTCAAGTTCATATCACCCGCACATAGCAGTTGCCACTTAAAGTTTAACAACAGGATTATTTACAAGGGAATATTAACAGGGAAAATAAAGTATTTAAAGCCACAAGTATCCAGTTATTTTACCCCAGTGACCATTTTCAGTCCCAAAGGTCCCAAAGACACATGCCCATGATGGTGCCCCTTTGCCCCTCCAAACCTGAGGCAAGCACTCTGCAAATTCCAGTCTTTCTCCAGCATCTTCTCTTTGCTTTTTCTCTCTCCATTGCTCTGAACTGTGTCTTCTCTGAGGTTCTTCAAACTTTTCAAACAAATACTGATGCAAAATCAGCTTTCCAAATCCTTGGCTATCTCTAGGTACCAGCCTTCCATGCCACATTTCTGTGGCGCCACACTCTCCACACTAGTCACTCTTCTATTGTTTACTATGGCTTCTTGCCACCACCAGCTTACTCTTCCAGGGGGCTTCTGCCCAGTCTGGTCACTTGGGTTACTCTTTATCTGTCTGCTATTCTCATCTCTCTTCTCCCCAAAAGTCTGTCTCCTCTAGTCTCTGCTTCTTTCCTTTTTATCTCTTTTTTTCTCTCTCTTCTAAAGGCTAAAGGCTCCAATTTCCCTTTATACACCCTCTAGGTGATACCTTCTCTCTCCTGGGTCCAAAGCAGGAATTTGCAACAAACTAAAAGTACCCTTCTTGTTAGGCCTCGCTTACCTCTGTGTTTTTCAGACATAGATAATGGCATCAATGCCCAAATTTTAATACTGCCCATATTGGCGTCTTAGCTTTAATACTCCCCATATTGGGGTGCCTGCTTCAGTATCTGGCCAAATTCACCAGGCCTACCCTCAGCAGCCCCTGGTCACCCCCGGCCTCCCATTCTGGCATCTGACTCTACACTGGCTACTTCTCTGCTGGCCACTCTCCCACCATGCTTCTTGCCACCACCAGCCACTCTTCCAGAGGGCTTCCCCTGTCCAGGCCATGTGGACCTGTTCTATCAGTCCACCATTCTCTTCTCTCCTCTCACCTGTGTCTTCACTAGTCCTTTTTATCCACCTTTTTCCTGCTTTTCACTTCTCACGGGTCTTTCTCTCAGACCCCAGCCACCGGGGCATTTTGGCACCCATACAATTTTCAACTGTGTCACTACCATGTATCAATAACAGAGAAGATATTCTTGTGAAGGGTTATGTAATAAATATTTTTGGATTTATTGCCTACATAGGGTCTCTGGTTTGTGTTTTTTCTTCCCTTTATTTACAATCCTTTAAAAATCTACATACTATTTTAGCTTGAAGACATTACAAAAATAGACACCTTTCTTTAATTTGAAGAAAACTGATCAATATTCAATGTTCCTGGAAATAATTTTAATCTGATTCATGTCTCATGAGTATGATAAACATATTAAGTTTCAAAATATGTGATTGCAAATAACTATCAAAGAAGCCGTTTCACAAAACAAGCAAAAAATAGCTTCCTGGGGAATCTCTTTTAAAGAGATCCATCATTAGATTGAATAATTCATCTGTTAGTCAAATGTAGTCACTGATATTTTAACAAAACAACTGAGAACTTTTAAAATACACTAATTCAAACTTGAATACCTGAAGAATATAGGTTTGGGATCAAGCATATCTTGACTTCTTAACAACCAGGGTTTTCATTCATAAGAATCTTTAGTCTGAGGATTTTTATAACAGAATACTACAAAAATGCTAGCACATTTTGTTGATTTTGAAATGGCCCTAAGCACATTAGTAACCAACATGATTAACATCCCTTTCTATATTTTATTCCCCCATTTTACAAAAAAGAATGAATGCAATTTTTTGTTTGTAACAAAAGAATCCTAACTCCTATGAAAACAAAAATGTAGAGAAATTTATGTAGTGCATATTACATTTATCTTAGACTCCTGTTCTGATTTGTACTAGCCTTTCCATAACTCTTTCAGATTTTGGACGTCTTTGGTTAACATCTTCTAAGCATTTGGATAACCATACATTAATTTAGTTGATTACATGGAGATATAGTGGTTCTTAAAGCCTCTATTCTGTTCTCAGTATTCAAAACTATACTGTACTGAGAGGTTTAGCTTTTATTTTAACCAGAAGTAAGAATTATATACTTCAAGAGCACCTACATTGAGTTCCAGGAAAAAAAATATTTAATATGATACCACTTACTTCACAGTTCAGAGGTGCTGAATTATGTTTACTTTGCATTTTTATGATAATACTTTGCATAGAAAGAAAACTGCCAGAGAACTCAATTTAAATGAGATTGATGGCATGCCTGTCTACCTCAAAAGAAACTCACTATATACATATATAATATATATGTGTGTGCGTGTGTATACCTTGTTCCAGTTTGCCCAAATGATTTTATTATTGCCAGTAAACTATAATAGGAAAGATCCAGATTTTTCTGTCTGAGAAAATGGATTTGTATTACTACCGCCTTACATTTCTCAAAACCTCATTGGGGTGTCATTTCTTTCTCCTACTAAAGCTTGATGAATAAACTCTGAACACTTCAGAACTCATTGGAATGCAAAGTTGCTTAAGTTGCAGTTCTTCTGAAAAGTTATATTTCAAAGAAAAGCACATTGTTTACTGTTTTTATAGGAACCACTCTCTCCATTCCTAAGAGGAAGCCATTTCTTCCCAGGAAACAATGTTATTTATGAAAAAACAATAAGAAAGGTGGAGAAGTTAAATATGGATCAGGTAAGTAAAAATTGTTTTGTTTATTTTGTAAGTGCATACTTTTTAATCATTAATGTATCTATAAAGCTAAATGGTATTAAATCAAATGTCAGACAAAAACATTGGGAGTCATAGTAATACCTTACTATGTCCACAGCCTTTCATATTATCCTTAACACTTTCATATCTATTTCCTCATATGAAGAATTATTGTCTCTGTTTCACTGGACAGATGTACCAATGCATTGCATTTTTCTTTAAATTTTTCTTAAAAAAACTATTACAATTTTGTCAATTCATTTAGTATCAAACGAAGTTTTTCATTTTAACCATTATTTTTGCGGTAACAGATGAAGTTTTATGGACAGAAATGTATGAACTGGTATATGAAATATACTGTAAAAGTTCTAGAAAATTATGTTTTCAGTCAGATTTATAATTCCATTAGTTTATTTGGGAAATCAGTACAAAGTTTAATACTGCAGAAGAACAAAGATAACTCCATGACCTCTAGGGTTGCAAGTCCTTCAAGCAGAGTTGTTAAGGTGATTATCTGCTCAGTGGATACAATATGTCTAGTGTAGTCTGGAACTTGTCTCATAGACATTATTGAAAGAGTGTACTATTAGTTTTTCAGTGCTGCTGTAATAAAGTATCATAGTTTGACTTAAAATAAAATAATTGTCTCACAGTTCTGGAGACAAATAATACGAAATCAGTTTTGGCAAGGCCACAAACTCCTGAAGTCAATAGGGAAGGAACTCTTCCATGCCTATCTCAGTTTCTGGTAATCTCAAGGTATTCCTTAGTTTATAGTCATATCACTTAACCCTTTTTCTTCATGTGACATCCTCCTTTTGTATTTTCACACTGTCTTCCCTCTGTGTGTTTCTGTGCCTGAATATCCCACTTATGAGGATACCAATCATACATGATTAGGACATATTCCTGATGGCATCATTTTAATTAAACTCAATGAATGATCCTGTTTCCAAATAAGGTCACCTTCTGAGACATTAGGGCTTAGAATTTAATTTAATTTTTGGGTGGGATGGTGACAATTCAACCCAAAACAAGGAATTAGATATCAAATGCAATTTGATCATGAAGTCATTGTTCCTGTATACAAAAGGAGCCTTAAGATTTACTAAATTCTCTTTTAATTTTCTTGTTATGAGAACACATCATATTTTTATATTTATATGTTATCAGACTCAGTTAATTGTTTTATATGCTACTGTGTCTCTGTTGGGCATGTAAATCATTAATTACAGCTATGCTTCTTTTTGAATTGTCTCATTTATTTATCATCATGTACTCATCTTTGTCATTTATTACCATTTTTAACTGAAAGTCTAATCAGACCTAAGAGCAGTTCATGTATTTTTCTCTGTGTGATTGACTTGAAATTCCATGACCTAGTCTTTTACTATAAGTTTATGGTAGTCTTTAGATCTGATCTAAGAGTTCTGTCTGTGAGATTCCTGTATAATAGAGATGAATCATGCTTTTTTATCCATCCTGCACTCTGTCTTTTGATTGTTGGATATAGACTGTTCACTTCAGGATGAGCATTGATATGTTGCTACCATTGTATCTTTTGTTTACTAGTTGTTTTTTCTTTGTATTGTTTCCTTTTCCACATGTTTCTACATGCCTTTTTATTTACATGGCTTTCACTGATTTCATGTTCTTCAATTTTTCTTTAAATATCTCAAAAATTGCAGAGATTTTAGTGGTAGCTTATTATTTTAATTCTTTTAAAAAGTTATTTATTTACTTATCTAGAAGAAATCATGCTAGCAGAAATAAGCCAAAAAGAAAAAGATAAGTACTGTATGGTCTCACTGTTAGCATATCTATAAACAGAATCATATTAAAAGAATCTAGAGTAAATGATTCCATGAGCTATCATGATGATCTTTATGGTATATGTGTTACTTTCTATTTGTAAAATGTATTTCTTTACTGTATGATCTTTACTGTGTATGTGTCAGTTTCTATTTGTAGAATGCATTTATTTATATTTTTATATATTTTTCTCTTTCAAAATATTTTTTATACATAAAAAGAGAATGTGTTATATATGGTAAAGTTTTTTCAAGGCACAAAAATACTGAAAATGTCAAAATTAGAATAATAATGTTAAGAAGAAAAAGCCCTCTTTGTCCTAACACTTCTGTTCTTACTCTCTGAGGTACTCATTCCTTTTTTTTCTTTTTTTTTGGTTCTTTGCATTTAAATAGATACACGTAGTTGCAAATATACATGTATATACATTTTTAAAATGCTATACAAGAGGAAGCATATTATATTACTTCTTATGTATGTTGTTTCTTTTGTTTTGTTTAGTTTGTAAATAGTTTCATATAAAAAATTTAAAATTTGACATGTTTTCTCTATTAATATATCAGCCAACCAGTTAAAAGAAATGAAAAAATTGAATTTATCCCATCAAAATGAACTTTTTGTCCATGAATGTGGCATTATGATTCAAAATTGAGACTTTTTTCTTTGAAATCAGGCTGTTGTATGCCTGTTATCAAAGAAGAATAACAAAACAATAGGTAATTCATGTGTATCAGAAATCCTCAAAACAAATAGCATCACACTGTTATTTGTTTAATATTCAGTTTAATAATCAGTTCACTATATTTATAGATTTAAGCCATCACAAATAAAAAAGCAGATAGCAAAGACACAAAGTTTAATAGTGCAGAAGGACAATGGTAACTCCATGACCTCAAAGTTTCAGGTCCGTCAAGCTGATTAACACACATTTTCCTCTTATCTGTTCAGTGGATATAGCATGTCCATTCTAGTTTGGGACTTGTCTCATGGACATTATTGAAAGAGAACACTATTAGTTCCTTAGTGATGCTGTAACAAATTACTATGAGATGGGTGACATAGAACAAAATAATTGTCTCACAGTTCTAGAGTTTAGTTAGTCTAAAACTAACAAGTTTCAGAATATTTCAGAATACTCAGTACAAAGTTTGCTTAAGATTCTAATAGAACTATGAACTAGAAACTATGATCTCTGATCCCAATTTTAACATTTATTAGATGTGTTATTACAAGCAAATTTTCTTATTTCTTGGAACCTCAGCCTATTTTTTTTCTACCTGCAAAGTTATTATAGTGGGAATGGTGATGAAATGATGATGATGAAATAATAATAAATGTTTACTACCCAACAACTTGTGTTAGATACTTTACAAACTTTAGTTTACTTATTCCTCACAGCAGCCTAAGAAAACACATGCTATCTCCACTTTTAACAAGTGTTGAAACTGAGACATAAAGTTCGCATAAACAGTTCCCAGAATCACAGAGTAAACAGTATAATTAGGGTTAGAATCTATGATTTCTGAATTGGTAGCTTCAGTCACTATTTTTCAATCTTTTTTCTTAGTTCATGCTCAGTTTTCATAAGCTTAAGAACTGTGCTCCCACTTTGATTCTAATATGCTACCTGACATTGAAAATCACATATTTTTTTCTAATTTCATATGCCTGCATTTTCAATATTATAGTATTGTTATGTAATTAGATCCTGATATGTCTGTTGAATCATCAAAGAAAGATTAACAATAAGATACATTACTGTCAGTGTTAGTTATAACTGGACTTTTACTTTAATCAGAACATGGAATTCCCTTGTTCATCTAGGTAAATATTTGTATGCTCACAGTTACCTGATGAAAAAAAAATTAAAATCATTAAAATTTCTTCCAATGGAATAATTTGAAAGTCAATATATCACTAATTGAAACTACCAATCCTTGACTTGAATTATCTTGTACAGAGCACATGCAACTTTTCAAAATAAATTCAGCTGGGTTTTTCCTAACTACTTGTATTCTCCATGACTGTTTTTAATGTGTGTATGTATTTTAGGAATGCTGTCCTCAGGTTCAGTGCCATCATCACATTGTCCAACAGCCCCAGATCATCCATTCTCTACCTTGCCAACAATCTCAATCTAGCCATCAAATACAAAGCATCATGGGAAGTGATTCAATTTCTACAAATACTGGAAATGAACTGTGCCATCATCAACAAAGTCATACACATAACCAGGTAAGATCAATAAATTCTTCCTTATTAAACTGAAATAATACACTTAAGCTCTTCTAACATCACTGAATAGGTACCTACACTGAATTCCTAACAAAAATATTGAGCAAATGACTGGTATTTGTGTTTTGCTACATTTTTAAAATTTAACTTCTTATCACTTCTTAAAAGACAGAATAATTCAGACTTATTAAATCTATAAGGGAGTTTATGAATTTATTGATGAATACCTAATTTCTAGCTGATCCTTTGTTCTAAAATGGGTCCAACAATCCAACAATTGTGCAACTTTAAGTATTTTCATAAGTTATGGTATAAAGTGAACAGATTAAAAATATATATGTATATATATATAATAGTGGAATAAAAAGATGAATTCTTGATATTTGGAACAAAAAGGATAGAACTGGAAAAATTACGTTAAGCAAAATAAACCAGAAGGAGAAGAAATATATGGATGGTTTCACTTAATATGTGGAATATAGAGGGAAAAAGAGTCATACTAAACCAAACCAAACTATTCAAGTTTTGCCTTCATTAGGTCACATAGGTTCGAATGAAATTGAAAAGGTTATTGCAATATTTCTTTCCTTTAAATTCTTCTCATATTGCAAGTACATACCCTATGTGCAAAAAAGTATTGATGACTTGATAATGTGATAACTTTGTAATGAGCTGCTGGTATTAATAGTTATCTAATATTTCATATCAAAACATTTGTGAACTTAAAAACTCATAATATTATTTAAAATTGTGATGAATGTTTACTTCAGGTGATAATTCAGGATGATGGCCCTGAAAAATTGGATCCCAAATATTTTGGAGAGTTGCTTGCTGATCTAAGCCGTAAAAATATGGATCTATATCACTGCTTATTAGAACATTTGCAGAAAATTGGAGGAAGGTACTATAAATATATCATTTGCTTTGATGTTGTAGCTATCAAATAATTTACCATACTCTAATTTTTTCAATATATTTTCAGAGCAGTTTTAGGTTCACAGCAAAACTCTAGTACTTTTAATGGGGAAACAAAGCAATTACGTGAGTAGATCTGAGCAAATGTCTCTTTGTTAATATACTTTATGAAATTCATCAGAGATCACATCAATTCTTTTCAGATCAGTAATGAAATATTTGTGCCTTCTTTTGTAAAGTATTTTGATAGCAAAAACAATCTCTTGAGCAAGGACCAAAAAAAAAAAATACTCTGACTTGTTTTAAAATATTACATTAACATACAGTCACTATCAACAGAGTACTATTTATGTATGTTCAACATATGAAAACCACTGTGATACATGCATTTAGTGGTATACATTATTATAAATATTACAAGTTAATTTAATATTATATATGTGATATATGAATGTATATTATAAAATATTTATTTAATCAGTATTCTGCATACTATACAATCATATAACAAATAATATATAACTACATTATACATAAACCATTTATCATGTGTAGATGAGAGCATATTATATCATGAGATGAATTCAATAAGCTACATCTCAAAAGTCACCTTCAGTTTTATAATCGCTGATGATAGACCAATCATTGGTTGGACATCAATCAAGCATATCCTAGGAAAGCACCACAAATTGAGAAAAATTTGGAGAAGTCAGAACTACCATTTTGTTCAGACTTCACTAAGTAGATACTTATACTTATTAAAGCTCTTCAATCTCTTGTCTATTTTTTCCCTCTCCATTTACTCCATCTTTACATTTATTAAGTCCCTTTTCCTTGACTTTTTTTGTTTTCATTTTGATGATTAAAATAATTCTCTTACTATCACCCTCAACTACTTTGCTTTCTTATTTTATTGAGTCTCCCAGTTTGCAATACTACCAATTCTAGGTTAGCCTAAATCTCTGCTTTATTTATTGTTTCTTATTACCACCACCTCCTCCATCCAATACCCAACAACCAATGTTCTTAGAATTCAGAGGGCTCCCTGAGGGCTTTTTATAGACCCTGGTGTTCCTTGGTGCTTAGCATGGTGACCAGTGCAGTGTGGTGTTCAAAAATATTTTTTTAAATAAATGATGTCTTCTTATTGCTGCATCCATTGATATATATCAGAGAAGAGCACAGACATTTATTTGAAACAGTGTCATTATAAGTGTATGATTTCCATATTCAACTAGTTGGTCATCATTTTATAATAATCAACACCTTTTCTCACAACCCAATAACTACTTCACACTTTATTCCACCTGTATAGGGGCACTAATCTTAAATGTTTCCCCTCCTTCTGAGAATAAGCTCTGTAGCAGACACTGTATACAGTTATTTTTACATATTATCTAATTTACACAGTAACCCCAGAAAGATCCAAAGAGTGAAAGTTATTAACTCAAAGCAAAACAACTAAGTGCTTGAAAAAAATTTATTTCTGAGTATTCTTCTACTCATATGTTAGGAAATTTTTTTCTGCAAAGCTTTAGCTAAAGCTTCATTGGTTTTAGTATTTCTTTTTTTTTGCATTAACCATGTTCTGTAAATATTTCTATCAAAATAATATACTACAAAATTAAGAGCATATAGAGATATAGTCATAAGTGTCTCAGTTCTACATCTAGAGTTGATATTATGAGTTTATGTACCAGCTTCTGTTACAATCCAGTGGTGTGATAACATGTTTCTTCATTTGTAAATTAAGGAATATGAATATAATAATAATACATACATAACATAGATTTGTCATAAGCAATATATTATTCAAGTTGTAATTATAAGCATGATCATGATGTGAGAACTTGAAAATAAAGCTACAGAATTAGAAATTCTGGGGATAAGACCCAGCAACAGCCCTCCAGATGATTGTGGTAGATATTCAAGTTTGAAACTTAAATTTGTCATAAAAGTGGCAAAATTTGAGACAAGAACTCACTCTGAGAATTTCCCTCAAGAAAATCAGTTAATCTTTAAATATTAGTTAATATCTCCAAATTTTCAAATTTATTGCAAGTTGATAATATATATATATATATTTTTAAATCATCAAAGTTGAAAAGACCACAAGATTTAGAATGATTTTACAATGTTTAAACTATGTCTTGAAACAAGTATGTTTGTATGAAGTACAGGACAGGATAGTAGTCACGCTTTCTATTATGCAACAACAGTTCAGGGATCATGGCCTTAACAAAGTGGCTACATCATAATGATTTATAGAATGAAAGCCTTCCTAATTTATTAGTGTTGTCTTAATTAGAGGTACATAAAGTAATTTTCTAATTATCATTCAGGCAAAAGTTTTAAAATAACTTCCTCTCTTTGGGAGGTTTGGTAAATAACATCTGTATGACCCACGTGTGTAATTAAGCTTTGTAAATTTGTAAAATTAATTTCTAGGGTAACTGAAACTACCAAAGAAGGAAATAAAAAATTAGTGTCTCTAAATTAGTAAATACTCCAGAGTGGAAAAGGTTTCATAAAATTTTTATACTTCAGAATTTGGCAGAAGGTTGTCAGCTTCTTTCTCTTTATTTTCCCCCTTTCTCCCTCATCTCTTTCTTTCCTTATTACATTCTTTTCTTCCTAGAAGGAGAGATGAAATTCAGTTAATGCCACTCTGTTACTTTATTTGCTCAGTATAATTTTGGTCATCATCCACCAGTGCCAAATGGAGAGGCAGTCCTCACTGACTTTTCTATTTCCCTGCGCTGTTTTCTGTTTCCATTCTTTCTCTCTCTCTTCAGTGCTTTTGTTTCTGCTTCTCTTTTTTACTTCCAAATTGAAGTTCAGTAATGAGTGACTGCAGAGTCAGAATTAAGAAAGTATGTTTTATGAAACCATTCTGGTTAGTTTTTGAATTTTGATACTGTTACTGATTTCACCTTGGTTTTTTTCCCTTCTTTTCCTATTTTTGGGAAAAAGGAAGTGATTAGAAACATTACAGTAGGTTGGCATTAGAACTGAAATGAAACACAAAAGGTATACTAAGTGTGATAATTGCAGTTAATAATAACTCAAAGTTGCTAAAGTTTAATTGAGATTCATAGTTTTAACTAGCTTAAGCTCCAATAAATTCATACAGTTACTTTAATTAAACGGTGAAAATCTTGAAAATCTTTAATTAAATGGTGAAAAGGTACTTCTTTTTTTCTTGCTATAGCCTCCTCACAGTTTCTCTTTTGGGCAACACAGGAATTACCACATACATAGATACAGATTATTGCACATATGCTGTCATGCCTCTGGAAATGGAGGCTTCAGTTCCCTTCTCATTTTCTCATATAATTATATATTTGCATGCAAAAAGTTTACACAGAAAAAAGGTTTATTTCTGTAAGTAATATATTATTCACAAATACTTAGAAAATAAAGGTAGGAATTAAAATGCTTTTATCTTGTACTAAGGATGAGGCAATCTTACAGCTATGATTTTTCTAAGACATAGTACTTCAAATTCTATCTAACTTTCAGAACATATATAATAGTGTTTTGTTTGAGAAGTATGTTCACCATACAAATTTTGAGCTTAATTCTTTCACTCAGGATGGGGAGAGCAAGTAGAAAAGACCCATCTTTTGCCATTGGCAACATTAGAACTGTATTTTTTCCAGCATTCACCATTCCCCAAAGGTCATAAGAGCCAGCCAGATATAACCACTAATAATTATCTTACACAATTTGCCTACCTAATGCATCTCTCCAAAAAGGCCAAACCCTCTGTCTAAATCATTATTTTGATGGTGGAAAATTCATTATCCTACTAGGTATTTGTCCATGTTCTTTAAGGATTTGTTCCTATGAAACACTGAAATACCTTTTAATTTTCATCATTGCCATATATGATGCAAGGTAGACTGCATGAGTTACTCAGCCTTGTATTGCAATTTTTCATGTTGACAAAAGCTATATGTATGAAGACTGTAGAGAGAATCTTTACATTCTTTAGATTGTCTTAGAGAGAATATCATATCAACACTGATGTGGGGGAACAATAAAAGAAAGAAAGTGAACGTGGAAATAGAAAGACAAAAACTATTATTGCTATTTATTCATTTAGGTAGCATTTGTTAGGTAGCATTTATTGCCAAGCACCAGGATTTCTACATGTAGACACAAATGAACTGCTGTTAATGAATGGTACTAACCAATCCTGCACATATTTTACTGCTTTATTATTCACATTTTGTTCTTTAATAGATTAATTACAAGAAAATTATCTTCATTTTTATCTGTGCTGTTTTAGTTTTAAGCAGTGCTATTATGATATATAAAGTCAGATAAAATAATTAGAACTCTATAAATTATATATAATCAATGTATACATCTTTCTGAGGTTGTTTACCTTTTTTAATTTTAATTTTTTCATTTTTGCAGCAAACAGGACTTTGAGTCTACAGATGAGGTAAGTGCAAAAGCAGTTGAAAATTAACTATCATTGATAACACAAGTATATTCTGATATTTGAGAGTAATAGTATTGTCTTAGTTGGACACCTTTGTTAGAATGGAAACACAGGCTAGTGAAAGAAATAATGGTCATTTGTTCTTAAAATGACGTAACTATTTTCTTTGTAATGACTGCCAGGGTAGTAATTATCTAAACCAAAGTATTAATCAACTCACTTATGATTTAGTGTGTCTTTGTTAACCAGAATATTTAGAATTTTATATGCCACATACTCCCTGCTTTAGAAAATGAGAATCTATATTAGCTAAATAAATAACATATTTAATTTTAATGTTTTTCAAAACATTGTATGCCTCATGCCAAACAGTATGCAGCAACTTGAAGTAAAATTTCTTTTT
Organism: Uropsilus gracilis; assembly: GCA_004024945.1. Lineage (NCBI taxonomy): Eukaryota > Metazoa > Chordata > Mammalia > Eulipotyphla > Talpidae > Uropsilus > Uropsilus gracilis. Next base: position 14,222 of record PVHY01005091.1, read on the forward strand.
AAGTATTAGAACTAATATATATGCCATATTGTTAAAATACCATTTTATAAAATAAATCACCAAATAAAGAAAGCATTAATTTCAATGTAATAAAAAAACACAATGGCCTCTTTTGTTTGAGTTTTTACTTTAATTTTCAATATGTTGATATTCTTCATTCATTGCAATAATTCATAAAGCCCTAATTCAACTTCTCACTTAAAATCAATGGAAACTTCCCAGCATTGCTGTGGCAACATCAAAATATTTCAAGTCACCATAGCTCCATGTAGTCTCAAAAAGCCCTTAATTCCTTTTTCCTCAATTTTCATATTTAGAAACTAGCCTGTGAAATGACATCTATGAACAAACCAAACTTTCACTTGTTGAAAGAACATAGAAACTAAGTGTTCAATAGGTTTAAAGAGACCATCCTTTTGTCTTTAAATTGTGTGTGTGTGTGTGTGTGTGTAACATTTGACTGTTTTTCTAAGGTTTTATCCAAAATGCCTGGAATTCAAGGTCATTTCTATGATGTATGCAGTATAGTTGATTTTGATTTTTTTAAAAGTAAGAACTGATAGGGCTAGAATTTAAATCTGTGGTAACTATTGCTCAGAAAAAAAAGTGATATGTTGATGTGCCCAAAAATATGCCTAGTCACACAAAACTGTTTTCTGCTGAACCTAACATTAAAATACTGATGTGTATCTGCTCAGTACGTAAATATCTCTTTTCTTTCAGTCACAAGACATCGAATCATTGATTCCTAAAGGATTGTCAGAGTTTACGAAACAGCAAATTCGTTATATTCTGCAGGTGAGATTGGGTTAGGAGTAGTTGTGAGAGCACTTAACCTAGAATTTTCCTCTTATTAATAACAGAAAGTTCCAGATATAAATCTGCTTTCACAATAATTGATTATACTTTCATTAAACAGGATTTACATGTTACATTATAGTTCAATCTGGTCACCAAAAACTAGTATTGAATGATTAGCATTAGACATTCTAGAAATATTTTGCCCTGCTATGAAATGCCTTTATTCTCTCTACAGTTCTGTGGAACAACCTGACTTTATCTTACAGTAGTAAATTTACAGCAGTGAATTTCCCTGAAATGAAGGGAGAAACCAAAGATCAAGACAGGTGCTGAGGAAATACAATTAAAAAGAGTACACATTTGCAAGAAAAATTTTTGAAGATAATATAGTCTAATGAGGTCAACTTTTAATCTATTTTATTTCTTAAACTTTTGTTGGTCATCTAAATACTGGACCTAGTGTCATATTTGTGTAACTTAATGAAGTATTATTTTTAGTGATACCCAATTTGTATTGTAAAGCTGTAATAGTGTGGGAACACATATGCCCTGCAGAACCTGAATCTTGGAAACTTCCATTTCTGCCAGTGGGATGTCTGTTCAAAGTGCATACAGGGTTTATTTGAAAAATTATTTGAGGATTTTTAACCCTTAATGCTTGAGAGATATTCACCTGTAGCTTTCTTTTCCTATATTCTCCTTTTTTTTTTTGGTATATCTTTTTTTTACTCTCCCAAATGTTTTTGTTTTTGCCTGTATTTCCTTTCTTTGCTTTTAGCTTATTTTACTCTTGTTTGTCTAGTTTATTATATAGGTATTTTAGTGATTTGCAGCATTTCCTGTTTTTTAATGCATTTAGTGAATAAGCATCCTCTCAGCATGGCTATAGCTGTGTCCCATAAATTATATGTATTTTAATTTTCTACCAGCTATTCTTTATTTCCTATCTCCCTTTATATTTTTTTCACCTTTGGATTATTTAGAAGTGTATTGATAAATGTCCAAGTGTTGAGAGATTTTGTAGCTGTCTTCTTGTTATTGATTTCTAGTTTAGTTCCATTGTGGTCAGTGAACATACTCCATTCTTTAGAAATGATTAAGTTTTGCTTTATCATCAGAGATATGCTCTGTCATTGTAGATATGCTAAGGACACATGAAAAGAATATGTTTCTGTTGTTTGATGGAGTTTTCTATACATGCTGATTAGACAATTTGGTTGATGATGCTCAGTTCTACATTCTTTCTTAAACTTTGAGTAGTAGTTCTATCAGTTGCTGAGAGACGGATATAGAAGTCTTTCAGTTTTATCAGTTTTTGTTTTAGAATATTTTACAGCTTATTGATTGGCATATAGACATTTAGGTTAGCTCTGTCTTCCTGGTGGATTGCCCTTTTTAACTTTATGTAACATCCTCTCTATCTCTGGTAATTTCTTTGCTCCAAAGCCATTTTCATTTACTATCAATATGACATTCTTTTTTTTTTTTTTTTGAGACTAGGTCTTGCTACTTTACCTAGGGTAATCCTGAACCTGCTAACTCAAATGATCCCTTGCCTCAACCTCCCAGGTAGCTGGGATTACATGCACCCACCACCACACCCGGCTGTGTTTTAGAGACTAAGTGTCGCTATGCTATGTTGTCCAGGGTAGTCTTGAACCTGTGGACTCAAGGGATCCCTGGCCTCAGCCTCCCCATGCTGGGATTACAGGCATGTGCCACCATATCCGGCCAATATAACATTCTTATTTTTTTTTTATTAATGCTTGCATGGTACATTTTTCTAACCTTTACCTTCATTATGTATGTTTTAATTTCTATTATATTTGGAGAGTTCCCTGTAAAAAATACATAGTTGCAGCATATTTACTCTCACTCTGCTATGTCTTTTAATTGATGCATTTACACCACGTAAAATTATTGATTTGTTGGTGGTATAATATGTAATTCTTAATATTTTTTTTGTTTTCTTTGTCCTACTTTCCTGTGGATTACTTGAACAGACTTTAGAATTCCATTTCTGATTTACCCCTAGTGCTGTTGAGTACATCTCTTAGTATATAGCTTTTTTTAAGTCGTTGTTCTAAGTATTACCATTATATACCCATAAGTTTTCTCATACAGTAGTGTTAGCATTTTATCTGTTTCAGTGAACTGTAGAAAATTTTGTTTCCTTTATCTTACTTTCCCTCAACATTTCTTCCTTAAAACATGTTTTCACTGGTTGTAGTATTTGCATTTGAGAATTCTTTTCTTTCAGCACTTGAAAAGTGGTGTACCACTCCTTTCTGACTCTGTGGCTTCTGCTGAGAAATATGAAATCATTTTGATACTGGGTGCTACAATGGGCACTGAGACAAGGGCCAGGAAATGGGCACAGTATTTAACCCCATTGCTGTTTGGGCTCTTCCTCCCATACACAATTGCAACACAGTTCAGGTTCAGGAAACAACAATAATAAGATTTATTTAACAAATAAGGGAAAACCGTCACTGAGGGCACAACTGGCCCATGATCTTACCTGTTATTATCCAGTGTTCTAAAGTCCTAAATATAAAGCATCCAAAATCGTGTCTTCTCCACTCAAGGCTGATACCGGGTACTAATGGTGCAGAAGCCTCCAACCAATAAGCCACAGGAAAAAAGCGGCACTTTTAAAATGCGGCTACTGTTGCCCAGATTCTTTCCGATTCGTACCACCTGCACATAGCAGCTGCTAGTTAAATACAATTTAAACAAGAGGGTTTTATTAACAAGGAATATTAACCAGGAAAGCAGAACATCAAATAAGAAGTCCTTAATGCCACAAGTGGCCAGTTATTTTACCGCATGTACCGTTTAGTCTGAAATTACCAAACACATGTCCAAGATGGTGCCCATTTGCTCCTCTAAACCTGAAGCAGGCATTCTACAAAGTCCAAACTTCCTCCAGCATCTTCCCTTTGTTTCTTCTCTCTCCAGTGTTCTGAGCTGGGGCTCTTTTGGGGTTCTTCAAACTTTTCAAACAAATAATGATGCAAAATCAGCTTCCCAAATCCTGGCTATCTCCAGGTACCAGCTTTCCATGCCACATTTCTGCAGTGCCACTCTCCACTCTGGCTACTCTTCTGCTGGCCAATCTCCTACCATGGCTCCTTTCCCACCACCAGCTTACTCATCCAGGGTGCTTTTAACCAGCCTGGCCACATGGACTTCCTCTATCAGCCTGCCATTTTCATGTCTCTTCCACCTCTCTTTGCTTGTCTTTTTCCACATCCTTTCACACTTCTCACTTCTTGCAGGTCTTTCCCTCAGACCCTGCCCACCATGACAGTGTGGTGCCCAAAACAATTTTCAACTATGTCAGTACCAGAGGCCCTGGCTGCTCATCCAGCCGAGTCACCCTATATCAAGAACTGAAACATGTATTCTAAGATAGTGTCTTCCATATATCAAAGAAAAGGTCAAGATAGTGTCTCAAAAGCTTTCACCTCTCTTGTCTCTTGGAAGCCATACTTGAGTTTCTAGCAACTTTCTCTTTTCTCCCAGGGTGATTAAGTCCCAGGGTGGCTGACCTCTGGGATGGCTGATTTCTGGGGTGGCCATGCTCAGTCCTTTTGAGGCCAAGCCCCTAAATGACCACGCTCTTAACACCACATGCTTCTTATATGCTTATAAAAGTCTCCATCTACACACACATCTTATCTATTACTCTTTATTTGTCCCTCGCCCCTAGGGGACACCATCTGCAACAGCCTTTGGTTTGCCTTTCAACCCTGGTTACAATTTGAATTATTGTAAGGTATCTCCCAATGCCTTCAAAACTGTAAATGTATCTTTAGTTTTAAGAAGTTTGACTGAATTCTCTGGGCATGAATTTCTTTGGGCTTAACATCTTTGGAATATGCTCAGTTTCTTGAATTTGTATGTTTATGGTTTTTTGATAATTTGGGGAAGTTTGCAATCATTCCTTCAAATTATTTTTAAACTTCATCTACTTTCTTCTTTCCTTCTAGGACTCTGATGACATGAACGCTAGATATTTGTTATACTTCCACAGATTTTTAGAATATGGTTATATTTTTTCCAACTTGTCTTTTTCTGCTGTTCAGATTATTTCTTATTATTCTACCTTCAAGTTTACTGATTCTTTGCTCTATTCTCTATGTTCTGATTCTTAGTATATCCAGTGCAGTTTTTGGTTTCTTAGTTGTTCATTTCGATAATTTCCATTTAGTTATGCTTTCTATGTTTTATTTCTGTTCTGAGATTTTGTTTTACTGCTGAGACTTTCTATTTTTTTTAATCTCCCCTTTCTATTTTTTATTTAAATCCTTATATTTTCTAGTAATAGCATTTTTTATTTCAGCTTTAAAATTCTTGTGACATAATTCTAACTTTTTTGTTTTAGATTTTTTTATTGAAGTATTAATGGTTTATGTCATTGTTAGTTTATTGAAAGTACAGTATCGCCCTCTACAGGTGTAGTTACCAAAGTGCATCTCCTACCAAATAGGGCATAGTCGAGCAGGATAATCTACTCTGCCCACTCCCCTCTTTTTGTCATCACTCCTCCTCCACCACCACCACCCCACCACCCACTGTGGTTCAATTCTATAGTTAGCTATCAAGGGTTAGTTTTTCAGCTTGTCTTTATCCTGTTACTAATTTAGTTACTTTTATATTTCACATATTAGTGACTGTGCTGCAACCATCTTGATACAGGTAAATTTGTCATTGGTTCTAGCAGTTAAACAAGAATGTTGGCACCCTTGGTGACTTTTACAGGCTTTAGTGCTCTCAAAAAAACAGGTACACAAGCACAGAAAGCAGGGATGTTGGAAGACAAGGAGGCAGGCTAGGCATCAGGGGCAGGGAGGACTCATCCCCCCAGGAATGTTCACACTCTTTCTCTGGGCCCTCTCTACCTTCCTTTGCATTCTCCTCATGCTCTCTGCCCATAATTTCCCAGGATGATACTTCCCTTTTATCTCCCCCCACACCTCCTAAGCTCTGATTTGCCCATACATACATACCCACTGGGTTCAGGTATGTAGAATTATGGGAAGGGTGCAATACTACAGGTGCTGGTCATGGAGGCTAATGATGGAAAAGTCTAACCAATTCATTTACTCTACAGTGACACTATTTAATATTTATCTTTCTCTTTATGACTTATTTCGCTTAGCATTATCCCTTTAAACACCATCCTTGTTGCTGCCAATGGCAAAGTTTATATTTTTTGATTGATGAGTAATATTCTTTGTGTCTTGATGCTGGCATCTCAATTTTTTTCTAAAGTTGAGAAATTCTGGTTCTTAGAATGAGAAATGAATGGTATTTTTTAATTGAAACATGGCTATTTTTGGTATCATAACTGTGAATCTTAGTTTAATCTTCTGTTTAACAGGGTTCTTTTGATACTTAAATTTAAGAGGGGAAGTGGAGGCACTGCTTATTACTGTCAAATGGAAGTGGAATTTCAGGTCCACTATGCAGGCTCTGCTGACAATGAGGGAGGAGAAATTCCTTGTTTGTCCTGGATAGGAGTAGGAATTGTGACTCTGTATTATGTCTCTGCTAGTATTACCTTATTTTGGATGGGGAGGACATCACATTTGGATTCATTGATATTGCAAAACATATGGTCTCATTTCCATTGGGCAACGATGCAAAGTTTGAATCATCTATACATCACTGTAGCAGGGAAATAGAGCAATATCTCATTACTGCTGTTAAAAAGTGGAAGTCACTCGTGCTTCATTCTTTGAAGTGATACTACAGTACTTGAGATTTCATTTTTGCTCAGTGCGGATGAAAATCGCATCTTGCCAACTTTCCTTCTCTAACAGCAACTTAACATGGTTATTGGTACAAAGTTTTAGAACCTGCTAAGGGGGAATGTCTAAGTTTTTTTGTTGTTCTTTGGCAGTTTATGTGGGGGTAGTGTCGCAGGGTATTTTCCTGTGGGGTTTGACTGGAGGAGAATGATTATTACTATTTGTTAGACTAACTTTTCTTTTCTTCCTCTGACTAGAGAGAGCAAGTTTTTTCTAAGGACTTCACTGTTTGAATTCATTGGTATTGCTGAGCAATTAGTTTTTCCCCAACACCAGTCTGATTTATGATGCAAAAAGAAAATCCATATACTTACTCCTGTATCATTCCTCAAGTTTCATTCTCCTAAATAAACATCCCTCTTTTCACCTTTCAAACTCTTTTTATATGTTTGTTTTATATATAATATTCAGAGTTTTCAGTTACACTTAGCAGGAGGGATCAAGAACTCTGTTATTAAATGGAATTTGCCTGTTTTATAAGCCATTTTTCTTTGAAGAAATGAGTTTAACATATTTACAAAGTTTTCTCCTTTTGTTTAAAAAAATTGAGATGTTTCTATATCTCAAGGCTAAACTTAGTATTCTCACCTCAGGCAAAGTCCATGCATTGAGCAGCATACTCAGATCCATTTTATTATTTAAAAGTTGAAAGTCATTTTTTCCTAATTTTTCAAATAAAGAAAAAAGCAAATTAGAAATGTGTTGATAGATTAGTTTTATATGCAAAAATCATACTTATAATGGAAGTAATAATAGACTGTTCTAATCACATATCTTTGATCTCTTCAGGAGTATTACTGGGATTTCTCAGGCATGTTATTGATAAAGATACTATATATCACTATTCTAATATTGCCATATGTAAAATAAAGCTATTGATAAATGTGAAGGAGCAAAAAAATAAGACTACAGCTTTTATTGTCTATTTTTAAACTTCAGTAAAATTAAACAGTCTTCATCAAACCATTTCTTCTTCCAGATGAGGGATATGTCTGACAAGTCCCTGCGGCTAGTGCTGTCCACATTCAGCAATATACGGGAGGAGCTTGGACATCTTCAAAATGACTTGACAGTAACATTTACTTTGATTTTTATTTCCAAAGCATTTTTAACTTCTTAGCATAGAAATCAAGACATTCACACTACCTTTTAAAATTTAAATACAGCAACATGTTACACTCACCCAGACAGTTATTTCCTTGAAACAACTGGGTTTGAGAAAGGAGAATAAAGCTGATTAATGTGAAAATTAAAGAAATTTGAGTAAGCATATATTGTTTAGTTTACAATTAAGACAACTTAATGCTTACAACTTAGTCTAAGTTTAAAGGCAAGTTTAAATTGTAAAAATAATTTCCAAAATTTGAATAATATGATTTGCTGAATGGGAATTTACCCCTGTTCACTAATAATAAAACATACTCAGAATTTTTTTGAAATACTTATAAACATCTTTCTCTAAGAACTTCACCTTTTCTGTTTCCTGTTTTCATTGTTATTCTTTAGTCCTATAAGTTTGATAATTCATAATATTTTCCACACAGTGAAAAACCATTTGAAGGCCTAGATTGTATTTTTTGTTTCTGAGTTCTAATAAGTACTCTAATTTGAAATTTACTTCACCACTTTCTGAGTGAACCCAGGAAGTCTTTGTAGATTGGAATAAAAACATAAAAATATTTTAGAAAGCTATGCTTCACTGCACCATTAGTTCATCCATCAAAATGTCTTTTCTAATGGAAGATTTTACCCTTTATCCTTTTTTTATGCCATATGATCCTTAATTTTAAATAATTCTACTTTATTAATCACCTGCAAATGAAGCAAGTCCTTATGTTAATACTTGCAATATAAACAAGTTTGTATTATGTGACTGTTGACAAGTTTCTGTAACTGAGTCATATCAAATTTATTTATGCTTTTAGTCACTGGAAAATGACAAGATAAGACTTGAGAAAGACTTGGCATTCAAGGAAACACAAATAAAAGAGTATGAAGATCTCCTGGCATCAGTGAGAGCAAATAATCGCCAACAGCAAGTAAGTTGGTGATTTCATTAATGATAAACTACTGATAGCTTTTCATACACACAAGTACTAGAACATTGTTATGCAATGAAGATACAATCCAGACAGAATTAAAATATGATGGAACAACTTGTTCATGTAAGAATTGAGTAGTTTTGGGTGTTTCCAATGACTAAAAACCCTTTCAGAAAATCAGATAACTATATTTTAGGTATAAGGTGTATAAAATCCACAAACATTGGTGTTGTAGGGTCACAAGAATTATATAAATATTAAATACCTAAATTCACTTATTTAACCTACTAATGCCTCAGCTAAAAGGGTTTTTGTAGATATTAGCACATATTTACAATTAAATGAATGAATGAACTTTAGAATTATTCTCTACATTTCTAAGCAGAAACAATTCCTAGGAAATTGTAATAAATTTTTAAGGCTCATCCTTTCCTAAAATGCATTCTCATGATAGTTTCAAATTTTTACTCAGTTTATATTTATCCTATAAATAATCAGTAGCATAGTAATTTTGTTGCCTACTGGAAGACAACAGTGCAATAGTCTCAGAAAGTAGCAAACAATTGCAAATTGATACATTGGACATTCATCAAACCTTGATTCGTTCTAAAGATATACAAATGAAATTAAAGGAATCTAATATCTTATATGATTGATTTATCTTATCACTTAAAGATAAAGATATATGAAAACTGAGCATGGAAAACATTTGCTTTATTTCACCAAATGAATTAACTAAAAAGTATCTCCCAAAAGTAGAATTCACTTCTCTTATTTACTTGTGTCCTTTTTACAGCAAGGACTTCAAACTTCAACCTCAAAATGCCAGGCATTGGAAGAAAACAACCTCTCACTTCGACATACACTATCAGATATCGAATATAGAGTAAAAGAACTAGAATACTCGAAACATAATTTGGAACAAGAAAATAAAAATCTTAGGCTGCAGGTATTAAAATTTTGTTTTAACTAATATTATTGCTCCAGTTATGCCATTGTTATTGTAACATTAACAATTGAAAAGAGATTTATTTCTGTCTATCTGTCTGTCTGTCTATTTCACATAGATAATGATATACTTATCTGCCCTCTTAATCTTGGGAAAACACATAGGCTGCTTTCTGAAAAGCAAGCAAATAGAACTTATCTCACCATCATTGGGAGTTATATAATAATCTTCCTAAAAGTCACTCTCATTATTTCATTGTTTCGTTTAATCATGTGGTTTCCACCTAATCATTTTTCTAGTAATATATATGCATTTTCTTCATTACAACCAATTGCCCAGTTATTGTCTCATGTAGGTTTCTGAGACTTGCACAGGCCCAATGCTGCAGGCTAAAATGGATGAGATCGGCAACCACTACATGGAGATGCTAAAAAATTTAAGAATGGAGAAAGATAGAGAAATATGCAAACTAAGGGTATGTTGATCTTATATTGCATAAACACAGGTAAACACAAATTTTTTCTAATAAGGTAATGATGGTTTCAAGTTTAAAGCTACAAAGAAAAATCAACTGAAGGTAAGTTTTATAAAAATACCATAGAAATATGTGTTTAAATTTATATCACTTTGAAAGGAGATTGTTAATTTGTTCCTAACTTATCTTAATTTTTATTAGAATCCAAAAAAAAAAGACATTCATTTCAGTGTTTTCATTTTTAACGTTTTTATTGCTGTACTGGTGGAAACTTTATAATCTTTTATAAATCATGCTTATGGAAGAAAGGACAATATCCATAAAGCCTGTTTTGATTCATAAAATTCTTCACTTGACTTTGGGGAATGATACATGGCAAGAAAATTGTCAAGTACAAGGATTAAAAACAATGTTTAATTATGAATCTATAAATAGCATTAAAATTAAGGTAATTTTCATGAGAATAGGAAGATATTATCTTATGATTCTAGGTCTAATTGACTAACCCTTAATTTCCTTAGTCTTAAATTCAGTCAAACATATTTTAATGGACAAAATTACCACATATACTTCTTTCCAAATTTTACTGGATAATTTTTAGCAGAAATTAAAATGAAACAAAATATGGTTTCTTTGATAGCCTACTGATTTTTCTAGCACATTTACTCTACAGTACTGGTTTCTTTTCCATCCAAAAAAGAACACTAGTAATCTTTATACACACATAATTTGGTAAGGAGGAAAATGGAAAGGATTTAGAGTCAGACTGTTTTATAATTGTTGCTAATTTACAATTGTTTACTAATTGTGTGACATGTAATATTTAACTTCTCTATGCCATTTAATGGTTTTATAAATGATAATTGTGATACTTATTTCACAAACTTGAGGACTTGAGAAAAGTTATGTGTGAGAAAAATTTTGTTAGTTGCAAACCATAATGTAATAAAGATATTGCTTTTTTATTAAGGTAACATTGGCTTATAACAGTGTACAAGAGTTAGAGTAATAGGGTCACACCTTCAAATCTATGCCAGTACCACAAAACTTCCCATAGTCCTATATGATATAGACCACTGGAACCACCCATTATCCTTTTATTACCTACTCCCACACTCCCACTCTAGTAGGCTCAGTTCTGCAGTCATACTTCTAGGGTTTATTTTAATTAGGGTTAAGCTTTAGCTATTATTTTGTTTTGTTCATTATTCTACATATGTGTGAATAATCCAGTATTTGTCTTTCTCATTTCACTTAGTTTAATTCCCTTCAATTCCATACATCTATTGCAAATCATGAGTATTCTACTCCTTTTCTTTCTAATCCTGTCACCATCCTTAACCACAGATTGTTTATATAATGTGTTTTTGTAAAGTGTGTTGAATAGAGTGTATATGTCCATTAAAATTAGTGTTTTTTGCATACCTCTCATAAATATCAATGGTGAACATGTTGGACTATATTGTACATGTTTTTAATATTTTGTGGAACTTTGATACTGTTTTCCATAGAAGCCATAACATTCTACATTCCCACTAACAGTGCACAAAATTTACATTTTCTCCAAACATTTGCTAACATTTTTGTATCTGTTTTTTTGTGTGTGTGCCTCTTTTTTTTTTTTAGACAAATCTCATGTGAGTGAGGTGGTATGTCCTTGTGGTTTTGATTTGCACTTTCCTAATGACAATTAATGGCGAACATGCCTTTCATGTGCCTGGATGAGATATTTCTGCCCATTTTTTGATGGGGTAGTTTTCCTGTTTGTCAAGTTGCATTAGTTCTTTTTAGATCTTGAGTTTTTCCCTCAGGTCAAATGGAGGATATACAAATATGTTCTCCCATTGATTAGGTTACTTTTTTCATTTTAATGATAGTTCCTTTTACTGTGCTGAAACATTTAAGCTTGTTATAAACTTATTTGTTTATTTTACTTTGTTTTCTTTGTAATTGGAGATGAGTTTCCAAAAATATCCTTGATACCACTGATATAGAGTGTTTTGTTTACTTTTTTTCCTATGTCTTTTATGGTTTCCAATCTTACATCCAAGTATTTAATTCATTTTGAGTTAATTTTATAAATAAGATGGGTTGGGATAGTGGTCTAGTTTCATTTTTCTGCAAGTGTCTGTATATTTCCATAGTACCATTTGTTGAAGGGAAATTTCTGTATCTATTGTATACTCTTGGCTCATTTGTCATAGGTTGTTAACTGTCCATATAAGTATAGGTTGATTTATTAACTCTCAATTTTATTTCCTTTCCTTTATTTTTATTCCAATACCACATTGTTTTTATTACTACAGCTTTGTAGTATAGTTTGAAGTTTGGGAGAATTATACCTCCATTCCTTCTCCTCTTTTGTCAAGATGATTTTGGCTATTGGTACCATCTTTTATGGTACCATATATGAAAGTCTGTTACTGCTATAAGGTCCACAATTTTGTTGCTCTATTTCCATGTTAATTTCCTTGTACATGTTCCTCTATGTATTTTAGATATGAAAGCTCATTTCAACATTTCTTGGAGATGTCTAATGTTTGCAGACTTTCACTTATAAACAGTAACCCTATATGTAAACAGACTTGAGCTCACAAATAAAATGGTACACATATGGGGATTACAATGATGTAAGAAAGTAAAGTAAACAAAACAAACCAAAATAAAAGGCACAGAGTATCAGTTGGAGGAAGAACAAAATAATAATTCAACTTTCTCTGCTATCTATAACAAGGACTGCTGGGCTTCAATGATAAGAATAGGGTCAGCATACAGAAGTAGAAATCAATCCTACAAGTAAATAAGTTTACAAAGGAAGGCAGGGATAATCATACACCTACCAGATAAAATAGATTTCCTGTTAAGAAAAAAATAACAGGAGACAGATCACTATATAATGAATAAGGGAACAATATATCAGGAACACATGATACTCAACAACACATACTCACCAAATGAAAGGGCATGAAATTACTTTCAAATCTGAGAACAGATATTGAGAGAAACATATTCATAGTGGAAAACTAAAACACCTCTCTCTCAACAATGAACAGGTCAACTAGACAGAAAATAAAAACACAATAGTTTTAAAAACATATTAGACCACATATTTTTTAATAGTTATTTAGAGGGCACTGTACCCAAAATTAGCTAAGTGACATATTTGACTCTAGTGAACATGGAATATTCGCCAAGAAGATAACAAAATGGATCACAAGAAAAGTATCAAGATCTTCATGAGCATGAAATTATTAAACTAGGCATCAGACTCAGGAAAAAACACCTGTAATAATTAGAAACTGCACAATGCAATACTAAATGACTGTTGGGTTAAAGAGGAAATCAAAGAAGAAAACAAAAATACCTCGAGACAAATAACAATGAAGTAGGATGTTTCTGAATGTCTAGAAGACAGTAATAGCTGTACTAAGAGGGAATCACACAGGTCCACATCAAGAAATAAGAGTTCAAATAAACTCTCATTTTTAAGGAATAAGGAAGAGGAAAATAAAACCAAAGACAGTAGAGTGAAGGAAATAAAAAATATTGAGCAGAAATTACTGAAATGGAAATAAAAAGATATCCCAATAGACTACTGACACTAAAATCTGACTCTTTGAAGAGATGAACAAAATAGATAAACCTCTATTTAAACTAAGGGGAAAAAGAAAACTAAGATAAATAGGAACAGAAATGAAAGAGATGTTACAACAGACAATGCCAATGTTCAGAAGATAATAAGAGATTACTGCAAACATTTGTATACTAGTAAGGTCAACAACTACAAGGAAATATCAAAATTATTAAAATTATGAAATCATCTGAATAGGGAAGACATAGAAACTGAATAGATAAATACAAGCAAGAAAGCTGATATAGTAATTAAAACTCTCAGAAAGGAAAAGCTCAGGACCTGACGTCATAAGTGAGTTCTACCAAACCTTAAAAGATGAGAAAATATATGGCACGCTCAAATTCTTAAATGTTGAAAAAGAGGGACTAGTTCCAAGTATATTTTATGAAACCAAAATTAATACCAAAACCAAAGACAACAAACTAATAGCCAAAATGAATACACATTCAAAAATCCTTAACAAAGTCTTAGCAAATGGAATCCAACAATGAATTGAAAATATTATACATCATCATATATCAAGTGGATTTATATCAGGGACACAATGATTGTTCAACATCTGAAAAGCAATGAACATATTCATTAGGTCAACATAAGGAATGATAAAAACCACATGATCATATCAATAAATGCCAAGAAAGCATTTAGTAAGATTCAACATACATTTATGATGAAAACCCTAAGAAACTAATAGAAATTGAAGATATCTCAACATAATAAAAACCATGTATGACAAAGTCACAACTTACAAATGAATGTTATTCTCAATTGTGGAAAAACATAGCTTTCTGAATAAGATCTGGTATAAGACACGCATCCACTTTCACCATTACAATTCAACATAGTAACAAACAACCTTGCTAGAGCAAGTAAGCAAGAGAAAACTATAAAAGGAATTTATAATCTATATTGGGAAACACCAAAGTAAAACTACTATTATTTTTAGGTGACATGAATATATGTAAAGAGAAACCTGAAGATCCCAACAAAAAAATAATACTTGAAACAATGCCAGTTCAGCAAAGTGTCAGCTTATAAAATCAATACACAGAAATCAATGACCTTATATATAAACAATGAGCTGGTAGAGAAAGTTATTAAGAAAATAATCCATTAACAGTTTTATTTAATGTCAGCTATTTCTTGAATTTCTCCTATAATTTTTATTAATCATTTTGTTTAAATATATATTCATATATGTAAATGCATAGATTTATATCTATATATATAAATATATAGTATCGTTCCATTCCCTGAGGTTCTTCTTCCAGATGAAGGCTATTACCCATGAGCCTTCATCTCGGTCTTCTTGTACCCCAGCTCCACTGTCAGTTTAGTTAGACTTTTTCCTGGCATTTTGTTTGTTATTCCTATATCCCATCTACAGGTGATACCATATAATTTCTGTCTTTCTGATTTATTTCTGATAATATGATTCGCTGTAGGTCCATCCATGTTGTCACAAACGCATCATATTTGTTGCTTTTGATTGCAGAATAATATTTCATTATGTAAATATACCACATATTTTTCAACCATTCATCAGTTTTGTCCAGCCATTATGGAAAGCTGTGCGGAGGACCCTCAAATTACTGAAAATGGAACTACCATTTGACACAACAATCCCACTTTTGGGAATCTACCAAAGGACACCAAAGCACTAGTTCAAAAAGACACCTGTACTCGGATGTTTCTCGCAGCACTATTTACAATTGCCAGGATATAAAAGCCTCTATAATTTTTTTAAACATAATTCCTCCCTCTTCTTTTTCTGGGGACATGGATGCATCACTATATTAAAAATCACTGATTTGAACCTCCATTTAATCAGTCCTCCTTCCAAAGATTTCACTAGAGTTCCTGGTCTCATCTATTAAGTTCATTAACTCCTAGATTTATGCTATTTTCTTATTTAAAGCCCCAAATTTCTACCATCTGTTCACTTTATTTTTAAACTCAATAATTTGTTTTTCCTGAATTTTGTTGTGTCTCTTTATTAGCATCTCTGAGTTTGCTTACATTAACTTGACTTGCCTTTCTGAGTTTTCATTTAGCTCTTTGATTTTCTATATTGTAGCAATTCTAAACTCTTTATCTTACAGGAAGACATGATCTTCCATTATTTTTGTGTTGTATTCTAGAGTTGTTTTCACCTTGTGATACTATACTGTGCATGTGCTAATCAGCAGTTCCAGGGGGGTGGGAAGAGGTAATGCAGATAAGAAATCCTGGTCTGCTATTTTCTTTACCAACTTGCATGGTTCATCCAGCTGCTCCACAAGGTTAACCCATCCTCCCAGGGTGTGTGCCTCCACAGCTGTAAACCAACCACCAGTGAACCCTAGGTTCCACTCTCTACCCACTTCCTATTTGATTATTTGTGAGTCTCCTCATGGACAACCTCATTGATGGTTGTACCTGTTTCCACTGTCTTCCCTGAATAGCGTCCCTTTGCTTCACTACTCCAAGAGCCACTAGGCCCTGCCATCACCTCTGCTGGAGCCTGTTATATTTGTGTCCCTTGGCAGCATGCTTTAGTGTTTGTTATTCTTACCATGTCTGGGCTGCTTGCAGGTCCTGCTCTGCTGTTTTCAGGGCCTGTATGGGCTTGCCAGAGCTCACCTCACATGGGCCGCCTACATGGCATGCTTCACTGCTTAGTATTTCCCCCTGTCTTCTGTACAGAACTATGCTCTCAGTATATGCTGAAATTATCCACTTTTCCTTCTGGAGTTGTTGATTTATTCAGTTGCAATCTATCTGTAAATGGTGGTCAGTCAGCATTTTCAGTGTGCCAACATTTTGACACTTTTTGTGTAGTATTGAGTTTCCTTTTATAAGCATTTGAAGGAAACTAAATTGCCTATTTTCTTAGTTTTATTTTAATTATTGTGGCCTAAGTGTCACTTAGGTAATACTTAGTAACATATAGCCTTAAATAATGAGGGAACCTTAACAAACAATAAAAATTTCCTAATTGGCATTTTAACTCATTTTACATAAGAAAACTATCAAAAATTATAAATTTTGGTGTTCTGCTCGCTTCATGATAAGGTATATCACTTAACTGCTCTGGAATTTAGTTACCTATTTTATATATGCAGATTATAATAATCTTTTCTTCTTCTTAAATATCTAGACTCAACTAAATCAATACCAAAAAGATGTTTCAAGAAGAGAAGGAAGTTGCAGTGACTTCCAATTCAAGCTTCATGAACTTACAAGCTTATTGGAAGAGAAAGATTCCCTTATAAAGCGTCAGTCAGAGGTAAGAATGGCAGAGGTAGGCATGGAAAGCAACAATACAGCCCAGTCCTGTAGGATAAATACTTCCATGAAACTAGAAAAGGACACATTTCCAAACTTACCAATGAATAAACTAGTAGAATGCAAGTGATTATGAAAAACATTTTTACTTCAGGAGAAATAATTCAAAGGAAAGAATTGAAGCAAAAATAAGTGCTAATGTGCATTTAATATTTTTCAGACACTGAATATCTCATTTGTACTGAAACTCTCAATAAGACTGAATTCTTTACTAGACTATTAGTTGACTTGATGAGAGATTGAGCTATTTTCCTCCTTGTATCTTTAGCATGTAGCCCAGAATCTACTATATACTTGGTAATAAAGTACCAAAACAGTGATTAAAGTTTTATTATTGTCACTGAAGAAATGGTGTTTGTAATAAAGTTCAGTGGTTGACTTTCTGTGAAGAAACAATATCTGCTTCCATATTGAAGTTTCAACACTTTTTTGCATTGGTAATAATTTTCAAGCTTTATAGAATGAAAAACACTCACTTTTTCTTGAGAACATGCTCACTCAAACTCATGTTACCCCTGAAACATAGACTCCCATACCAATTGATGTATTTCTGTACAGGCATATAGGTAGTAATTTACTAGCATCATGCCAGGAAGAAAGAATGTATGGTATTTAAGAAGTGGGATTGGAACATTCTTACCTCAAGACTGAGAAGGAAGTAAGAAAGTAATAATTCTTAGTAACCTTATTAGGGAATCAAATATACATCTTACCACATGTTTTTTACCATTTCAAATTATTATGTTATCTTTTATTTTTAAGGAACTCTCAAAACTGAGACAAGAAATATATTCATCCCATAACAAAATCCAACTCTCTAGTGGTGGAAGGACTACTATTACAACTAAAAAGTAATGTATTTATTAAATGAAATTTGAATGTCTTTGTTTACTATATAATCCAAGATATATAGTATGTTTAATTGACGTATATACATCTAGGCATAACTTAGGGTTTTCTGAAGGCTACTACTTCTACTGAAGTGTGAATATTTACAAAAAGAAATAGCTATTATTGTCAATAAAATTCAATTCCATGTAGCATACCTTTCTTGCATTTAGAGTATATTAAATGCAATGGTAGTGAAAAACAAGTAATTGGTTGTTTAATCAACCACATTAATCAGGACTCTTACAGTAGCACATGGCAGAAACTTAAAATGGAGTTAATAAACTTGACATTGCTTGACATCCAGATGGATTTTTATGCTCGAAATGTTTTTCCGTGTCTTGATTTTGTTGTTTGCTATGTAGACATTACTCTTAAGCAGGGTTCTCCCCTCATAGAAGTCACATAACAGCTTACATCCCTTCAGTTTAGCAAAACTGAATAAAAAATCATCTCTCTTATTTCCCTGAAAATAATAGTAGTAAATCATTATCAATTGAGAGGGGATTTTTTAGACAAATGGGAGTCATTCAAAGCCAAATTCCTTTAATAAATTGAATCAAACTGGGAGTGACTGAAAAGAATTAAAGGTTATTTTCTTATGTAATTTATAAACTAACTTTTCTTTATAGGCACAAGACACAGTATCCAATCCTAGGCCTCCTATATGATGACTATGAATATATACCACCAGGTAGTGACATACAGACCATTGTGATTGAGAAAAAGGAAGACAAGTGGACATATGTAAGTTCACCTGGGGTTTTCTAGTCACTAGAAAGTGATATATGTGTGTGTGTGCATGCATGTATCAGGCTCCAAATATTGTGGCATACTATCAAAAGGAACGAAAATTTTTATAGAATTAACTATTTTCTCTTAAGACTTATTTTCATTTCCCCCTTACTGATATATACTAAGAATTAAGAAATTTTGGAATGATTCATACACAAAGTACCATAATTGATTATCTAAAATAATAAAAATAAATTCCATAGTGTTTTCATTCCAATGAAGGTGATTAACATTGACCATATGGAAATTTTATTTCCTTCTTATCTTAGGAGTTATTAAACTTAAGTCATTCCAGTTTTTAAAGAAATGACTTTTTTTCTAAATGGGTAGAAAATGTCATAGACATTTGTGAATAGGAATGGAGGATGAAGAAGCGGCATATTTTAAGAGAATTTTATTTATAATCTTGAATATGGTACTTATTTATGAAAAGTAAAAAGTCTAATTTTGAAATAAAGAAGGCATATCTGTCTTTTTAATCAGATTGTGAGTTGCTCCAGT
Organism: Uropsilus gracilis; assembly: GCA_004024945.1. Taxonomy (NCBI): domain Eukaryota; kingdom Metazoa; phylum Chordata; class Mammalia; order Eulipotyphla; family Talpidae; genus Uropsilus; species Uropsilus gracilis. The sequence goes on from PVHY01005091.1 coordinate 33,453, forward strand.
TTTAAATTCCATAGTTATTGTGAGACTGGTGAAAACTACTTTAAAGGTTATAATTCTAACATCTATTTTCTATAATATCCTCCAAGGTGACCAGGTGACAGGGACATTAGCATTTTCCTAAATAGTTTGATACATTGCTAAGGGGACAAATTACAAAGACCCACTTTTTAAATAAAAGATTGAAAAGTATTTTCATAAAACTATGTATTCACCTATTAACCTTTAAAGTAATGATCATCAAACAGGATATATTTTCCATAGTACAGTGGTTCTCTATCATGGGAAATTTTGCCCTCCAAGAGACATTTGGAAATGTCTGCAGACATTTTTTGGTTTTCATAGTTGGGGGTTAGGTACTCTTATCATCTTGTGGATAGAATCCAGGGATACTGCCAAATATCTGAAAATGTACAGGATAGTACCCCACAACAAAGAAATATCCAGTCCAAAATGTTCATAGTACCAAGGTTGAGAAACCTTGCAATAACAGAATAATCTTGGGGTTTTACCATAACATACCCCAACATTACTGCCAAGAAATGAGTAAGAGTAAGCTATTAATAGTGATGAAAATGTATGATATAATTCAGGCACAAAGCACAGGAAAAAGTCTGAAAATCTCAGCTCTAAAATCAAACAGAATCTGACTTTAAACTTGTGAAAATGACAGCCTTTCTTTTATGTTAGATACAACAAAGAGGAAAAAAAAACATCTTGTTAAGGTACTAAAAGCAGGTGAAATTATTGTGTAGTTATAGAAGTCAAGAAATGGTTATACTTAAAAGGGATACTGATTGAAAGGGGGCAGTCTACGGCCATACCACCCTGAACACACCTGATCTCGTCTGATTGAAAGGGGGCATATGGAGGTCTACTGGGGTACTGAACCCACCTACTTCCTTATAAACATATCACACTATATTGTTTCTTAGGTCATTGATTAATTAAAAATTACTTATTACTAATCATTAACTAACAAGAGTTTATTGAAAGCCGAAGAACCAGATGAGTTAGCAAGTCAAAACTAGCTGAAATGTAGGACTGAGAAGCAGTTGCTGCTACTATATGTGTCCCAGATGGAGTGGCATCAGTGTAAGATCTATCAGTTAAGGGCTTTATAGAATAGACATTATTTTTCTATTAAAAATATACAACAGTAAAAATTAAACTTGATATCTAAATATAATAAACTGACAGCAAGTTCAAAAATATATTTAAATAAATTCACAGGTGATAGATCTATAGTTATTAATAGTTAGATATTTGCATATATTTTTCCTCTAAATAAGATAACAAGGAATAAATTTACTCATCTCTCTCCATCCTACTTAAAATCATTTGAAACCATGACTCATGTCATGTTTAACTGAATAAATAAAAATATTACCATAACACATATATTTAAATCATTTTAATAAATATGCATATAACATCTTAAATTATTTTTTCTTTTCTAGCCATGAATGTATCTCCAACCCAAAGAATGTTTTTGTGTATCTGCATTAGTGCTTTTTATTTTCCATCACTAACAGTCAATCAGAAGCTTGAACCATGCTACTACTACTCAGTGAATCTAATGGAATGAATTCATTCTGCAGATGACAGTTTCTACAGCCACTTATGAGAGCTTAATAACTTTTAGTACAAATGTAGCAACGTATACTTATTTAAAGTTCAATTGCTGATGTTGTGGTATGCAATCCACTGTTTTCAATTAAGGTGAATTAATTTTGGGGGGTAGAGATTTTACAAGTTATTCCACAAGATGTTCTTTGATATGAATGGTGCAATTTAGCTTAAAAAATACAAACTCCTTTTAACCAAAATAGAGTCAAAAGATTATCAAATTTTTAGAAAAGTTTAAGTAGTGCTTGGTATACATAACATATATTTGTTTTTCTTATGTTTCACCTTGTGACTAAAAAAGATGCTTTATTACATGTTATTGATATCTCTTGAAGACATTAGTAAATCAAGGCAATGGTTAGTTTTCACTGAATAGGGAAGTAGGACAATATGTTTTAAACAACTAAATAACTACATTGTATATTATACTATTATGGCTCTTAAGTATCTATAATTCACTTGGAAATCTGTTCTTTCAAATAATTGGCTCACCAAATGATCACACTCACTTCCTTAAAAACATATCACACTATAATGTAGTAGGTGAAAGAAAGGTAGACTTTTTAATAGTGATACATAAATATAATATTGCAATATTGCATAGAGGTTTAGGGAATAAAAATAGTGACAACATATACTAGATATGTATATCCTACTTAAGAGAAAACAATTTTTAGATTATTTTATGTAAGTGGTTAGTTGACCAGCTGAGTTCCAATGGCCTTACAAAGTTAAAACAAGTATTTTCTAAATACATTGGTATGTAACAATGAAATTTCTTCATGTCAGCCCTTCTGGTTGCAGTTAAGTATTAGCAAATGATGAAATTTAAGTAAAAATTAAAATGTTTATATTGGACAAACTATATATTAAGGCAACAAATATATTTGGGTTACATGTGATGCAGTTTCGCACTGAAATAGCTCTGTAAATATCTATATAGAATTCTATAGTGCCTTGTAATTATATTCTAGTAATTGTTCATTATATTAAGAAACTGTTAAATAGGAACAGAGGAGCTAAATCATAGCATAAATAAGGAGAAAAACATTTTACTCTTATCTAAATATTCAAATAGTTCTTAATATAATGTTAAAAGCATTATTATTATTATTTCTTTGACTAAAATATTAGGCTTTATAACATGGATTAATACAATTCAAGTATTATAAGGATTTTGTGATAGAAATTCTAATATTCTTCATGATCTATATAGGCCTTACCTATTTTTTCTCTTGGTGTAGGAACAATGGGGCAATTTCTCCTCTGCTGATACTAGTATGTCTAACTGTAAAAAAAAAGTATGTCATGTTACCTGACCATTAAAGATGATATAAATGATACTTTTTCATATCCTGATAGAAAACTGCCACCATATCTGTTTGAAAACTAGAAAAAATGTAATTTCCAAAAAATTCTTGAGTAAAATTAACTGACCAAAATTTGGGGCAGTTATGTCAGCACTTATTTGTTCTCTTGATCTATGCAGATTGGGTAAATTGGTGTTTATTTTACTAAACAAATTTAATGTATGCATTTATTTTGTAATTTGTGATTGAGATCAATAGAAATAGCAATTTCTTTCACAAATTTCATACAACTTATCTATCAAAATTGCAAAGTTAAGCCAGTTAAGCAACAACTTTTTATCTACTTTCTATTCCAGGATGTTTCAGTTTTATATATTTTTTTGCCAAATAAAAAGACTGTGCCATGACATGCAAAGTGATTGTTTACTTTTTATATTTATAGTTTAATTTATTGAATTTAACAATGGTTTATAATATTTTATATAATTCACAAATATAGGATTACACATATTTAGATGTATATTATATCACACTCTCCAATATTCCTTCACCATGGACAAAGTGATTTTTGTTTAATGTCTAAATTAAAACATATCAAATATTTATATTATGTATAATTTTTGTGGAAATCCTACTAGGAAATACACAAGGTAAATTTTTAACTATATGTTTTCTTGGAAGTTATTTTCATGTGACTGCTTGTTAAAGCTAGCAAACCCCACTTTCAAAGCCAGAAACAAACAAAAAAAACTTCCTGATAATGGAGTATGGTTTAAGATAAACCTCCAATTGATGCAGATTTTTAAGTGAATTTCTTTGTTATAAAACTAGCTTTTTAAGTTTCATAGTTCACTTGTTTCAGATGCAATTCCATGAAAATGTGCATCCATTCATGTAATGCTACATTAACTGTAATATTGTCTTAACACAAACGGTACATAAAGGAACAAAATAAAGCTAAAAAATGCATCTCACCGCACAATTTAGGGGACATTGGCAAAAAGCCATTCTTTCTGATTATTGTAATTCATAAAGATGACAAGTAGACATAATTCCTTTGAAAGAAAAGAATAAGATGTGAAAAAAATCCCATACAAAGTACCTCTTCCTCACTACAAACCATTACTCAATTTATTGGATTTCTATAGTACTTATTGTTCAACAAAAAATAGAAAGTGTTACATACTCACCTTAAGACAAAAAGTATCTACTTTAAAATATATACACTTTTTAAAAGTATATATATATTCTTAAAAAGATTACAGCTAACCCACGAGCTGGCACCTCCTAGGGTGGGGACAGCAGCCCAGATGGCCATACAGGCGCTGCCTCCACCCCTATCCCCCCATGGGGGTTATGGCTGTGCCATGCTGTAACCCTCTGGGCCTGCAGACAACTGTGCCATGCAGTTATCTGCTGGTGGACAGAGGCTAAGACCCCTGCCCCGACCCCCCACCTAGGCTCACTGGAGGCGGGGGTGGTTTTAGGGAGGTGTAAGACCCCCCTCTATTTCACTCTCACTCTAGTTAGTCCTCAGGAGGAAAAAGAAGAGCACAGATAACACAGACATTGTCTTAGAATGGGTGAGGCACCACGTAAACATCCAACCCCCACATCAGAGAAGGATGCAAGAGATGGAATATCAAGAGAACCAGTCTATGCAGGACTAGTGAAACTACTTTATGGACAAGTTGTCCTGGATTCACACCTATGTACTCACCGTGAATGGATGAGCCAAAATCCCATTTCCAAGACACCATCTAAGAGAGCAAGGTTCCCCTCACCATGCCATGGGAGAGGAAGGCCATGGAGGCAGGGATTCGACCTCACAGCAAAGCAGCAAATATGAGAAGATGGTCTCCAATGACTATTCACAGATGCCTATATCCACGGAGAAACTTCTTCACTGACAATGGCAGGAGCAAGCCCCCTAAACCAGATTCCAGAACTAAAAGGTGAAGCAGCACCAAAACAACATAGGGAACAGAGTGGAAAGACAACCAACAATGGGAAAATATTGACAGACCCCAAATTGATAGACCCAGAGCAATAAGACTGAAAACCTACCAGCATGGTTTACCATATCCAGAGCAATAAGACTGAAAACCTACCAGCATGGTGTACCATATCCCAAGAATACAATTCCTTAACCAGAGAAAGCAAGCACACTGTTACAGGAAAGAAAGACTAATGGACTTAACAAATAACAAAGAGAGAGGGTTCTGAGTAATTGGAGGGGGCGTCAGAGGGAGGGGGAGGTATCCTAATAACCATTTACTTTTGTTAAATAAATAAACAAAATTAAAAAGGAACAGTTAAAAAAAAGACTAACAATTTCATTTGCCTTAGTGACAAAATTAGATGTACTTTTATGAATCACCAAAGTAATATTGAAATTGCCATATGATAGAATGAAATAATACCCAGGTAGTCTTGATATCGTCTAGCTCTCTTGCAGTCAATGAAATATTGTTAGGTACAAGGTATCTATGTTTAGTTATGCACCCCATTATATTAAAATAATTACTAAAATTGATTCAGAGATTATGTTAATGGATAGCCATTGTAATCCAATGCTTTGACTGTTTGCTAGCACAATACTTGTTGAATATTTCTAGCTCTTGTGTAACAAGATATAACACATTAGACAAATTTCCTAAAATAGAAGAATATATAGTTTTTATTGGATAGCTTCCTAAAGAACTATAATGATCTAGTCATGTTATGATAAATGAATAGTGCTGAAATCTAGAAAGGTAGGATTTGTATATATTTTTTGGTTACTCTAAGTATATTATCATGTCATCAGCAAACAGTAGCAGTTTCACTTCTTCATTTCCAATTTAGATTCCCTTTGTCTTTTTCTTGCCTAATTGATTCACCTAGAGCTTCCAGAACTTGTTGAATAACTGTTGATACTGGATACCCCTACCTTGTTCCTGATCTTATTGGGCATGCTTTCAAGTTTTCACTATGATGATGGCTATGGATTTGTCATATGCACCCTTTAAAAAATTTAGGCAGGTTCCATTTATTGAGAGATTTTATCATAAATGAATGCTGAGTCTTGTCAAATGCTTTTTTGACATCTATTGAGATTATCATGTGGTCTTCCTTTTTGTTGAACTGGTGGGTGACATTGACTGATTTGTATATGTTGAGCCAGCATTGCACCCTTGGTATATTGCACCTTGGTACAAGTGGTATCTACCACTTGACTGTGGTAGATAATCTCTTGATATGTTGTATTCATAGATAATCTCTTCATATGCTGTATGGCATTTTGTTAAGGATTTTTGTACCTATATTAAGCAAAAATATTGATCTACAATTGTCTTTTTCTGTACTATCTTTGTTTACTTTTAGGACCAGGGTAATACTGATCTCATAGAAAGTGTTGAACTTGGTAGCATTCCTCCTTCTGAATTTTTTTCTAGAGTTTCAGTATGATAGGTATTAGATCTTGAATGTTTGGTAGAATCCACTGGAGAAACCATCTGGTCCTGATACTCCACCTACAATAAGGTATCAGAGAAGTTAGAATCACACCCTCTATTAAAAACAACCATTAAAAAGATAACATTTACACACAGAGAGATCCAGATCCTTCACCCCAGCTACACAGCACCAGAATCTTCCCTAGGAATTCAAGAACTAAGGATGGTGGCTGCTGAGGGATAAAAACAGGAGGAAGGGAAAAGGAGAATGTGTGAGGTGGGGGGACAATTTTCCAGGTTGTGACAGGGATAAGGGGTAACATGGGACATTGTGAAATTCCCTGGAGGAAGAACTTTGCTGACATGGCAAGGGTGCAGACCTAACAAGGGACTTGAGAACTTTGTAAACTCAGACCAATAAAATTAGGACTCTGCAATTTGGATGGTGTGGGCACCAAAAGTACCTTCCATTCCCTACTGTTGGAAGAGATGAAAAAGAAGCCAAAATTAGCCAGGTCAGACCCCTTAAAAAACCCTATAGCAGAAAGGACTTTAGCGTTAAATCATGAATGTTTTGTGACAGTAAATAAAGTGTGGTTATATATCCCAGCCCAAGAGAAGTTGCAGCTGAAGCAAGATTGGGGCAGCAACAGCCACCGTGGGCGACCATGATGTTAAGTCAGGACACATTTGTCCACATGCACACATCTATACCTTTGGGCCAAGAGTAGATTCACCCCTGAGCTTAAACCTGGTGTTCCACCTTGCTATTCTCATTGGGAAACCTAAATTTCTTAGATTGGGATTCTCTGCAGAAAGGAATAGGAGCGAGGTGGTAGGGTGTGGATTTGGAGTGGGAAACTACCTAAACATAGAATACAGCTTGCTGCAAAACAAAAGAAGTAGAGGAGACTAGTGTAAGTGACTAATGCAACTCTTCAAACTGAGATAGAATATTAAAACAGAATCCCCTCCTACTTCCACCTCAAGCCAAGGTAAAATAAGAAGAGACACAATAAAACTAGATCCCCAGCATTGCAAGAACATACAAATAGCTATAACTAAGGCAATATACATGTCTAACTAGCAAGGAATAGCTCAACATAAGATGGAAAAGCAAAATGAGAAGTACAGATGTCCTGGGATAAGTATAAAGACAACAATTGAGAAACTGTCTGACAATTTCAAAATAATAAAAATGTTAAATGAGATGCTGGGAGGTCAGTCAAAGGCAATAGGTTCAAGAACTCAGAAAACAGATCCAAAGACAAAGAGAATTCTCCAACAAAGTAATGTAATTCACTAAGAGATCACAAAAAGAGATTCTGAGTAAAATGCAGACAAATTTAGAAAGTGCTTTAAATAGAATTAAACTGATAGGAAAAATTTATTTGTAGAAGACTCAAATGAAGAGACCACACATTTAGAAAATAAGCAAAATAAAGGAAAAAATGAGAAAACTATACATAAAATATCTGACTCAAGGGAAGAGGAAACCTAAGAATGATTGGAATTTCAGAAGTGGAAGAAAAGGGAATAGGAGTAGAAACTTTATTCTAACAAATAATTGACAACTTTCCAAAACATAGAATGAACTAAGTATGAATGTACAGGAGACAGAGAGAACTACCAAATTTTTAAATGCAATAACCTACAACCACATACATCATTGTAAAACTATCAAAAGTCAAATATAAAGAAAAAATTTTGCAGGAAGCAAGGGAAAAAAATCATACTATATAAGGGCTCCCAAATTATGATTTCCCCAGATTTCAGTGTAAGCAAGAAGAGAGTGGAAGGAAATGTTCTCAGTCTTAAAAGGCAAAACTCACTAGCCTACAAAATTATCATTTATCTATTTTTATCTTTTCTCAAACAAAAAGAAGCTAATGTAGTTCGCCATCACCAGACCTCCGCTTCAAGTAATATTGAAGGAGTTCTACAAGAAAAGAAAAATTGAAATGCAAAGTGTTGACCAAAATGACAGTAGCAATGTAACACTAGAAGCATGAGCAAAAATACTATGAGTCAACAACAAAACACTAAGTGGGAGGAAAAAATGGGCAGAACTTATATAGTTAAATATCAGAGAACAGATACTGTCTCATAAAAGATCTGAAACATAGGAATTTAGGTAAAACCCCCATGGTATCCTGCAATCAAAATTCCAGAACAGATACCCACAGATGAAGAAGCAAAGACATTGATAGAAATAATAGGGAAAGTCATCCAGAAACAGTAGAAATAAAAGAAAAAATAAACAGACAAAACAATCAAAACCAAGATGACTGATAAACAATTTATATCAAGCATGATCTTAAAATGTGGTCTAAATTCAACAATTAAATTATATAGGCTAAAGAATACTTTATTCTGTAAAGCTCTCATTCATCTATGAGGGAAAAATGGTCCTTCTTAGACAAACAAAATCTCTAAAATTTGTCATAACCAAGTCCCCCCCACAAGAAAAAATGTAAGAAGCCTTTAAATGTAAACTAAACTTGCCTACAACATGGTGGAACAGGGAGATCAAAAGCAATCATTCACCTAAAAATACATCTTAGAAAAAGTGGGGGGGGGGAGACAGAAAACGCCAGACTCTCACAATAATCCAGTAGAGCACCTCCAGGAAGACCAGAAACTGGAGAAAAAAGACCCAAAGACATTAGACAGCTTGGAGAGCAGCAGCAAATCTGGAGCAAGCAGCTGCCGTGTCGGTAATTAGCACACCTCAGAGAAGTAATCCAGAGTCATCTGAAACTGAACCCATCATCATCATCATCATCACCTCTGATCCCAATACCAGCTGAATCCAATGGGCAATACCTTGGTTGCTGAGGGGTCTCAGGAGATTGAAACAGCACACCACAACTAGGCTGTTTGTCACTCCTTTGGAACAAGCTGCCACTTGGCTGCTAGTAAACCACCAGAGAAGGTATGTACCCACAATCAGCTGACTACGATTTGCTTGCTGGGGAGACTCAGGGGATCCTGATTGCATGTTGTAGTTCACCGGGGAGAAACCCTTGGTCATGCTTACATCAGGTGCAGGATGGAAAACCCTTCCCCGCATATCCACTCAATGAAGGGTCCCAAAAAGCTCAGCTGGGAAGGGTAAAAGCTGACTTGCAAAAGACTATCTGCCACCTGGGGAGAGGCTTTCCCCCCCCCACACACACTGAAGTGAGTAAGCTCAGCTGAGAAGGGCAGACCACTGACCAGGGGGAGCCCCTCCCCACAATAGGAAAATAAATGCCCATGTTGCCGGCCTTTGCTTATTTCTTTGTTTTTTATTTTTGTCCTATTTTTTCTTATGTATATATTGGTCTGTCTGTCCTTCAAGTTTCTTATCATTTTGATTTGTCTTTCTCCCTCTTTGTCTTTATCTTTCTTCACCCCTTCCTTTTTCTCTCCTTCACTTTTATCACTGCCCATTTTTCTATTGCTTTTCCTTTTCTCTCCCCTGCTCTTTAATTTTCTTCCCCTTCCTTCCTTCCTTCCTTCCTTCCTTCCTTCCTTCCTTCCTTCCTTCCTTCCTTCCTTCCTTCCTTCCTTCCTCCCTCCCTCAATCCCCCCTCCTTCCCTCCCTCGCTCCCTCTCTTTCCTTTCTTTCTTTCTTTCTTTCTTTCTTTCTTTCTTTCTTTCTTTCTTTCTTTCTTTCTTTCTTTCTTTCTTTCTTTCTTTCTTTCTTTCTTTTTCTTTCTTTCTTTCTCCTGGAGCTGCAACTTTGAAAGAGAGTCACAACTTTTAAAGAGATAGACCTTGGGAAAAGCAGCCTATAAAGTCCAATGGCTCCACTCTGAGGGCCACAAAATAGAGTGACTTAACAACTGAACACTAAAAGTTCAATCCACGCAGATAACAGGCAACTCACAGCAGATGGAATCCCACCTTGTACTTATCAGGGCAGCCTACCATACAGGACCCTCAACTACCCCAGGCAGAGGTATCTATACCCACAGTGAGGATAGAAAGACAGGAGATCTTGGGAAAAATCATAGCTCATCTCAACATTTGCCACAGCAAAAGAGTGCCCAGGCATTGGAAAAACTCCACACTCAAGCCCCTCTAGACATTGCATAAATCTTGGAACCCTGCCCACTGGCAGCAACCACCTGGTGGTTGCAAGCCCAGGTAGAAACTGTAGGAACTTCCATCTCTATATCTAGTAGCCCAAAACAACCAGACAGGAGGAGTAAGAAACCCTACTTGCCATCAGCAAGGGTCCAGTTGACAGGAACTGAGGAGGAAGTGGCAGGGTCTTATACCACTATCCCTGCACACTGATCACACCAGTCCAGGCAGAGACATAAACATCCATAACTTGGCAAAATCTCCAAGAAAACATGCCCACCAGCATCAGTGGTACAGGGGCATCACAGTCAGACAAACTCGAAGGCAAACCATGGACAGAAGAAAATCATGAATGATCAAATGAATTTTTCTGTGAAAAATACACCACAAAAATATAGTTAGCCCACTGAAATCAAAAGTATGGACATGGAAGACTATTTCAAGCTGACTGAAAAAGAATTCAGAATCAACATAATGAAAACACTGAAAGATTTAAGAGAGAGGGCAGCAAAGAAAGATAAGGAAAAGAATATGTAAAATATAATCAACAAGCTGAGGAATGAAAATGAAACTAAAAAAAGTAGAGGAACTTAAGAAAAGTCATGAAGAGTAGAAGAAATAGAAGAACAAATTGGTATTCTTGAAGATTCAGAGGTAAAAAGAATCCAGAAACAAAAGGAGGGAGTTGTGCAAAGGAAGAAAACTAAAAAACACTCCAAGAACTATCTGACACTGTGAGAAAAAGAAACATTAGATCATGGGAATCCTAGAAAGAAAGTAGAGAGACAAAGAAATAGAAACTATTCAAAGAAATAATTGAAGAAGACTTCCCAAATGTGAAGCAAGAAAAGAAAATAGAGATACAGGAAGCTAAAAGAACAACAAATTGCTATAATAAAAAGAAAAAAAAACCAACAAGACACATAACAGCAAAACTCCCCAAAATCCAAGACAAATAGAATATAATGAAGCTCGCAAGAGGCAAGAAACAGATAACTTATAAAGGAAAACCTATTAGGCTTACAGGAGATTTCTTGGAAGCAACACTGGGCGGGGGGGGGGGGGGCAACAAGAGAATGGAGAAACATAGTCAACAAACTCCAAGAAAAAAATGCCAGCCAAAGACATTGTATCCTGCTAAGTTCTTATTCATTTATTAGTGAAAAATATGGACCTTTTCAGATCAACAAAATCTTCAGATACTCACTTCTACTAATACCCCCTTAAAGAAATAATACAAGAAGCTTTAAATTTGAACCAGCAGAGGATTGACAAGGAAAACATAACAAGGTAGTCAATAGGTCCACAAAAAGATGAATAAAATGACAAGTACATATTCCCACATATCAATAATCACCCTAAACATTAATAGACTAAACTCACCAATAAAAAGACAGAGTAATAGAATGAATAAAAAAAAAAGAACCCATTCTTCTGCTGTCTCCAGGAAACAGACCAAACTGCTAAAAATAAATATAGATTGAAAATAAAAAGTAAAATTATTCTGCAAGCAAATGGACCCCAAAAGAAGGCAGAAGCAGCCATACTTAAATCAGCCAAAATAGATTTCAAATTGAAAAAGGTGAGGAGACACAAATGGCTACTATATAATGATAAAGGGGTCAATATAACAGGAAGACATAACACTCATCAATGTATATGCATCAAGAAGGTGCACCAAAATTTATCAGAAAGTTGCTAACATCTGAAAAAAGACATTACAGGAAATACATACATAATAGAAGACTTCAACTTACCACTCTCACCAAAGGACAGATCAATGAGACAAAAAATAAACAAGACACAGTAACTCTAAATGAATGCCTAGGCCAAATAGATCTAATATATTTCTATTAGATTTCTATTAGGTATAGGACACTGTATCCCCCCCAAAAAATCTGAACACACATATAGGATGCTACACCTCCCCCAAAATTGAATGTGCATATTTCAAGTGTACTGGATCATTCTCAACAATGACCACATACCGGGCCACAAGACCAGCATCAACAAATTCATGAAGATTGAAATCCATACATCTATTTTCTCTGCTGACAAAGGTATCAGACTAGAAATCAACCATGAAAGGAATGACAGGAAACCTCCCATTTCATGGAGACTGAAGCTATCACTATTGGAAAAAAAGAGTGGATTAATGAGGAAATCGAAGGTGAAATAAAGAAATATTTTGAGAAATGACAATGAGGGTACAACCTTCCAGAACATATGGGATGTTGCAAAAGCAGTGATAAGAGGCAAATATATAACACTACAGTCTCACATTAAGAAACAAGAAAATACCCAAAGAAACAACTTAATCTCATATTTCCAAGAATTAGAGAAAGAGGAACAGAAAAATCCAAAAATAAGATGCAAAAATTGAAGCCTTCCCTTTGAGATCAGGAACAAGACAAGGCTGTCTACTCTCACAACTGCTTTTCAATATAATTCTAGAAGTCCTAGCTAGAGCAATAAGGAAAGAGAAGGACGCACAAGGCATCCAAATAGGGAAATAAGTAAAGCTATCACTGTTTGCAGGTGACATGATTTTAAATATATATCTATATATATATAGATATATATATATATAGATATATATATGTTCCTAAAAACTCCACAGAAAAACTAATGAAAATAATAAACCAGTTCAGTAAGGTAGTAGGCTACAAAATCAACAAACAAACAAAAATCAGTCACCTTCTTATCTGCAAAAAAATCAAATCAGAAGAAGAAGAAATTAAGAAAAGCACTCTATTTGCAATCATACCAATGAAAATGAAATACCTGGGAATAAGCTTAACAAAGACGTGAAAGATTTATACAAAGAAAACTACAATACATTCATAAAAGAAATAGAATAAGACACAAAGAAATGGGAAGACATCCATCCCCTGCTCATGGATTGGAAGAATTAGCATCATCAAAATGGCCATCCAATCAAAAGCAATCTAGAGATTCAATGCAATTCCAATAAAAATCTCAATGATATTCTTTAAATAAATAGAACAAATATTACTGAAAATCATATGGAATAATAAAAAACCTCGAATAGCCAATGTCCTCTGACCAAAAGGAGAGAGAATGGAAGAATTGCACTCCTAGACTTTAAATTATACTAAAGCTATAATTATTAAGATAGCATGGCACGAGAATAAAAACAGACACAGAGATCAATGGAACTGAATTAAAAGCCCAGAAAAAAAGCCACATGTCTGATCAACTAAGCTATGACAAAGGGGCAAAAAACTTACATTGGAACAAGGAAGTCTCTTTCATAAATGGTGGTCGGAAAACTGAACTGCTACATGCAAAAGAGTGAATCTAGATTATTCCCTTACACCATACACAAAAACAATTCAAAATGGATAAAAGACTTGGACTTAAGACCTGAAGCCATAAAGTACATAGAAGAAAATATAGGCAAAAAATTCATGACTTATACTACACTAACATCTTCCAGGACATATTTATACAAGCAAGGAAAACATAAACATCTGGGACTATATCAAGCTAAAACTCTTCTGCACAGCAAGAGACAATAACCAAAACAAAGAGACAACAAACTAAATGGGGGAAAATGTTTGCACTACACTCAACTGACAAGGGGCTGATATCAAAGATCCACAAATAACTCACACAACTTAACAAAAACAAATCCAAAAGCCTAGTTAAAAATGGGGAGAAGAGCTGAAAAGACACTTCTCCAAAAAGAAAATACACATGGCCAAAAGGCATATGAAAAAATGTTCAACATCACTTATAATCAGGAAATGCAAATCAAAACTGCAATGATACCACCTTACAGCAGAAAAAATGGCTCATATCAAAAAAAAAAAAAAAAAAAAAAAAGAACCAACAAGTGTTGGTGTGGATGTAGAGAAAAAGGAACACTTTTACACTGCTGGTATGAATGCAAACTGGTCTGGCCACTATGGAAAGCTGTGTTGGAGGACCCTCAAGTTACTGAAATTGGAATTACTATTTGACCATTTGATCCAGCAACCCCACTTCTGGGAATCTACCCAAAGGACATCAAAGCACTAATTCAAAAAAAACATCTGTACTGGCTTGTTTGGCATGTTTATTGCAGCACAATTTACAAAAACTAGGATATGGAAACAACCCAGATGCCCCCAAGCTGCTGAGAGGTTGTAAAAGTTGTGGCATATTTACAAAATGGAAAATGTTCACAGGTGAGAATCCTTCTCTCTTCTTGTCCTCTGCACAGGTTCCCTCCCCACAAACCTGCGCCAGAGGGTGCTCAGCAGGGACAATTAAAAGCTTTGGTTAAAGACAATTCACTCAACACGGAGAGCCCTCCCCCACAGGGACATTAACAAGTACTGAAGCTCAGCTGAGTGGGGCAGATATCTCAGCAGGGAAGAGCCCTCCATCCAACCTGGGAAAGAACAGAAAAAAAAACCTGAGGGAAAAAAACAAACAAAAAAACCTGCCCATTTCTTCACACACTTTTTTTTTTGGGGGGGGGGTTGCTTAGTTTCTGTCTTATTGGTTTCTTTCTGCTCTGCTTCATTTTCCTTTCTCCCTATCTTTATTGTTTTTCTTTATTTATCTTTTTTATTCTTATCCTTATTTTTTTCTCATACAATTCTGCCTCCTCTTCCCCTGCTTTTAAACACTATCTAATTTTGCATTTTTCTTTCTTTTTCTTCTTTCCTTCTTTCTTTCTCTCCCCCCCCCCATTTCTCATCTCCCCCAGAGACTCAACTTCGAAAGAGAAAGATCTTGGAAAGAACAGCCTTTTATGCACAATGGTTCCACCTAAAGGACTACAACCTAGAAGAACCTAAGAACTGAAAACAGTAGTTCACTCCAGGTAGCCAGCAGGCACCTTGCAGCAGACTGACCACCACCTTGTGCTTATCAGGGTACCTACCACACAGGAACCCAGATGACCCCAGACTGAGACCTGGGAACCCTTCTCAAAGTGGGGGTTAGAAAGACAGGATGTCTAAAGGCAAATCATAGTTCATATCAGCACTTGCCACAGCAGAGGAGTACCCAGGCAGGAGCTTCAGGAAAGCTTCACACACAAGCCCCTCCTGCCTTAACATTAGCCTGGGAACCCCACCCATTGACATCAGCCACCTGGGAGTCACAAGCCCACACAGAAACTGTGGGAGCATCCATCTCCAATCCTAGTAGCTCCAAACAACTGGATAGGAGTGACCAGAAGCCCTGGTTGCCATCAGCAAGGCCCCAGTTAACAGTAGCTGAAGAGGGACAGTCAGGGACCTACACTACTACCTCTGCACACCAAAACAGTGGCCCAGCCACTAAACAGATATGTCTACAACTTGGCAAGATCTCCAGGTAATCATGCCAACTAACAATAGTGGTACAGGAGCATCATGGGCAGAACAAACCCGAAGGCAAACTATGGGTTGGAAGAAAATCACAAATGATAAACGAATGTACCAGGGAATAATACATCATAGAAAGAAATCCAGCCTATTGAAATCAACAGCATGGACATGGAAGACTATTTCAACTTGACTGAAAAAGAATTCAGAGACACTGTAATGAAAACACTGAAAGATATGAGCGAAAAGGCAGAGAAGGAAAAGAATGATATGCAGAACACAATCAACAAACTAAAGAATGAAAATGAAACTTAAAAAAAAACATAGAGGAACTTAAGAATACCCATGAAGAAAAAATAGAAGAAATGGAAGGGCATATCAGTACTTTCCAAGACTCAGAGCTAAGAAGAAAGAAAAGGAGGGAGAGGTGCAAAGGAAGAAGTCTGAAAAAACGCTCCAAGAACTATCTGATACCATGAGAAAAGGAAACATTAGAATTATGGTAATACCAGAAGAAGAGAGACAAAGGAACTGAGAAACTATTCAAGGAAATGATTGAAGTGAACTTCCCAAACGTGTAGCAAGGAAAAAAAATAGAGATACAGGAAGCTAGGACACCAAACTACCACAATGAAAACAAAATTATTGCAAGACACATAATAGTAAAACTTAAAAAAAATTCCAAGACAAAGAAAATATAATGAAGTTAGCAAGAGGCAAGAAACAGATAACCTATGAAGAAAAACCTATTCGGTTCACATTAGACTTCTCAGAGAAACACATCAGGGAAGAAGAGAGTGAAGCAGCATAGTCAACAAGCTCCAAGAGAAAAAAACACCAGCCAAGGGAACTTTATCCCTGCAAAGCTCTCATTAATCTATGAGGGAAAAAGATGGACCTTCTCAGACAAACAAAATCTTCAGAAATTCACCTCTACTAACAACCCCCTCCCAATTTCAATATATATTCAATAAACTTTAAAATTTAAACCAACAGAGGAACTAACTAAAACACAACAAGGTGATGAATAGAACAACAAAAGGATAAATAACAACAAAAAGGATAAACAAAATGACAAGTATGGACCAGTACATATCAATAATTACCCTAAATGTTAATGAACTGAATGCACCAATAAAAGACACAAAGTAACAAAATGGATTAAAAAACCAGATCCCATCCTTCTGCCTCTCCAGGAAACACACTTAACTGCTAAAGATAAACATGGATTGAAAGTAAAGTGTTGGAAAACAATCCTGCAAGTGAATGGACCCCAAAAGAAGGCAGGTACAGCTATACTTATAGATTTCAAAGTGAAAAAGTTGACAAGAGACACAAATGGCCACTTCATAGTGATCAGGGGATCAATACATCAAGAAGCTATCATTTATTAATATATATGCACCAAATTAAGGAGCATCAAGATACATCAGACAACTGCTAACATCTTTAAAAAAAAGACATTGGAGAAAATACATATGTGGTAGGAGACTTCAACTGCCCACTCTCACCAAGAGGTAGATCAATGAAACAAAAAATAAATAAGGACACAGTAACTCTAAATTAACACCTAGGCCAAATGCATCTAATAGACATCTACAGGACACTGCACCCCCAAAAAACTGAGCACACATACTTCTCAAGTGCACATGGATCATTCTTTAGAATTGACTAGACACTGGGCCACAAGACCAGCATCAGCAAATTCATGAAGATTGAAATCATACTATCTTTATTCTTTCACCATAAAGGTATCAAGCTAGTAATCAACCATGAAAAGGACTGCAAACCTCTCCTCCCATTTCATGGAGACTGAAGCCATCACTATTGAAAAAAGAGTGGATTAATTAGGAGATCAAAGATGAAATAAAGACATATTTTGAGATGAATGACAATGAGGGTACAATCTTTCAGAATACATGGGATGCAGCAAAGGCAGTAATAACGGAAATATATAGCAATACAGTCCCACATCAAGAAACAAGAAAATATCCAAAGAAACAACCTAATCTCACATCTGAGAAAGCTAGCAAAAGAACAACAGAAAAATCCAAAAACAAGTAGAAGGAAGGCGATACTCACAATTTAAGTATAAATAAATAGAAACAGAAAAAGACAACAGAACAGATCAACAAAACAAAAAGCTGTTGCTCTGGAGAGATAACAAAATAGATAAACCTCTAGCCAGACTCAGAATGAAGGGAGAAAACAGAAATAAACAGAAACATGAATGAAAGAGAAATTACAACAGACAAAGCAGAAATCCAGAGGATAGAGATTACTATGAACATCTATATGCAAACAAGTTTAACAATTTCAGTGAGATGGACAAATTTTTAAAAGCATACATCCATGCAAAACGGGATAAAGAAGACATAGAAAGCCTAGATAAATCAATCTGAAGCAGCAAAATTGAAACAGTAATAAAATCACTCCCCCAAAACATAAGTCCTGGATCAGATGAAGCTACAAATGAGATCTACCAGATGTTCAGAGGTGCCTTTCTTAAAACAAACAAACAAACAAACAAAAACCTCTTTCAAAAAACAGAGAAATCAGGAACACTACCAAGTACATTTTACGAAGACAACATCAAGCTAATACCAAAAACAAATATAACACAAAGAAAGAAAACCATAGGACAATCTCCTTAATGAACACAGATGCAAAGTTTCTGAACAAAATCCTAACAAGTAGAATCCAAGAATACATAAAAAAGATAATAGATCATGACCAAGTGGGATATATACCAGGGAAACAAGGATGGTTCAACACCCAAAAATCAATTAATGCAATTCAACACATCAACAAAAAGAAAAACCACACGATCATATCAATAGATGCTGAGAAAGTGTTTAACAAAGTTCAACATCCATTTATGATGAAGGTCCTCAAAATTCTGGGGATAGAAGGATACCTTAACATAACAAGACAAGACTGTCCACTCTCACCACTGCTTTTCAATGTAGTTTTAGATGTCCTTGCTAGAGCAATAAGGAAAATGAAGGACATGCAATTAATCCAAATAGGGAAAGAAAGCTACCATTGTTTGCAGACAATATAACTTATACAGAAAACCCTAAGAATTCTACAGAAAAACTAAATATAATAAACCAGTTCAGTAAGGTAGCTGGTTATAACTTCAACAAAGAAAAATTAGTAGCATTCTTATAAGAAAAAAAAAAATCAGCCTGAAGAAATTACGAAAACCACTCCATTTACAATTGTACCAACAAAAATTAAATACCTGGGAATAAACTTAACAAAAGATGTGAAAGATATATACAAAGAGAACTATAAAACATTGTTAAAAGAAATAAAAGACAAAAAGAAATGGAAAGATATTCCCTGCTCATGGATTGGAAGAATCAACATTATCAAAATGGCCATCCTACCAAAAGCAATCTACAGATTCAATGCAATTCCAATAAAAATCGCTGTCATTTTTTAAAGAAATAGAACAAATTATTATTGAAATTCATATGGAATAAAAAACCACGAATAGCCAAAGTTCTCTTGACCAAAAGGAGAATGGAGGGATTGCACTCCCAGACTTTAAATTGTACTACAAAGCCATAATAATTAAGACAGCATGGTACTGGAGTAAAAACAGACACACAGACCAATGAAACAGAATTGAAAGTCCAGAAATAACACCACACATGTATGATCAACTAATCTTTGACAAAGGGGAAAAAACATACAATGGAACAAGGATAGTATTTTCAATAAATGGTGCTGGGTAAACTGGACTGTAACATGCAAAGGAATGAACCTAGACGACTCCCTCACACCATGTACAAAGATCAACTCAAAATAGATAAAAGACTTGGATCTAAAACCTGAAACCATTAAATATATACAAGAAAGTATGGGCAAAACACTCCAAGATTTACACTTCAGAAACCTTTTTTCAGGGCATATCTACAAATGCTAAAAAAAAAAAATGAAGGAATATATAAAACAGCTGGAACTACATCAAACTCAAAAGCTTCTGTATAGCAAAAGAGACAATAAAGCAAAAAGAAACCCAATCAAATGGGAAAAAAATTTTGCCTTCTATGCAAGTGATAAAGGTCTGATAACAAAGATCCACAAGGAACTCACAGAACTTAACAAAAACAAAGTAAAAAAACTCAGTCAATAAATGGGATTAAGAGTGAAAAAGACACTTCTCCAAAGACTACAAATGTCCATAGACATATGAAAAAATGCTCAACATCACTAATGTAAATCAAATCAGGGAAATGCAAATCAAAACTACAATGAAATATCATCTCACACCAGTAAGAATGGCCCATGTTAAAAAAAAAAAAAATGGGCAACAACAAATGCTGGCGTGGATTTGGAGAGAAAGGAACACTTTACATTGCTGGTGGGAATGTTGTGTGGAGGACCCCTAAACTACTGAAAATCGAACTCCCATTTGATTCAGCAATCCCACTTCTAGGAATCTACCACAAGGTGACAAAAACTCTAATTCATAAGGACACCAGTATATGCATATTTGTTGCAGCATTACTTACAATAGCCAGGATATGGAAACAACCCAAATGTCCCAAAACAGATGAATGGTACAGAAAGCTGTGATATATGTACACAATAAAATAATTCATCAATCAAAAATGATGAACATAAGTCATATGCAGCAATATGGATGGAGCTAGAAGGAATCATGCTGGCAGAAATAAGCCAGAAAGAAAAAGAAATATTGGATGGTCTCACTTATTTGAGGGATAAAGGGAGAACAAACAGACAAGAAAAATTTAAAACTAACTTTCAGCAGAATTGAAGCACAGAGCATGGGGGTGAGGGTGGGAATTAGGGGTGGAAAGGGCACAAAAGATTATGATGGATGGTTCATGGATGACAAGGTAGAAAGTTGGTGGGAGAACCCCAGGGTAGATAACGATGTAAAAAAAAAAAAGAAAACTCTAGTAACAAGATATAAAAAGAAATAAAGAATAAAAACCTTCACAGATCACAGTGGTATAAAGTTAGATATTAATCATAAAAGGAAACCTGGAGTAAAACATGTGGAGACTAAACAAAATGTTTCTCATCAAATCTTAGGTCAATTAAATAAAAAATATCTAGAGACTATTGAAAATGAAGAGACAAGCTACGAGACACTATGGGATGCTGTAAAAGCAGTTCTATATGGGAAATGTAGCAATACAGACCTACATAAGAAACAAGAAAGACCTCAACTCAGGAACCTAACTCTGCAGTTGAAGAAACTAGAAAAAGAACAAAAGCATCCAAAAACAGGAGGAAAGAATAAAACTATAGCAGAAATAAATGAAACAGAAAGCAAAAGGCAATCTAAAAGATCAGCAAAACCAAGTCGATTTTTTGAAAAAAATAAACAAAATTGACAAGCTATTAGCTACATTTATGAAGATAGTAAGCCAAATTAATCAGAATTAGACAGATATTACAAGATTCTGCAGGATCCTAAGAACCTATTATGAAAGTTTCTATGCAAATAAATTGGACTAGAATGGACCTATTTTTTAGACTCATGAAATCTCCCAGGATTGAACCAAGGCAAAATAGTTTTGAAAGTCCAATCACAAGTGATGAAAGAGTAATAAAAACATTCTCCAAGAACTTTGACCTGTATTTTTAGGTGCAATCTGTTTGGGCATATAAGGGAGGCCAATGCTGGTAAATATGTTTTTCTTTCTTTTTTTTTTTTTAAACAATCATTTATCACATGGACTGAACTCTCATCTATTTTGGCTTTCTCGGCCCAAATTATAAGTGAAAGAAAGTAAATTTATTTACTTTCTCCAGATCCACTGTAACTCTGAATAAATGGAATAATCTTCACAGGGATCTCTGCTTCCTCAATAGTACATTCCTCACAGTCTCCAGAATGATCTTCAAAATGTAAACTGTATCACATTGTTTGCTTCCTCAAAGATCTCCAGAGGCTTCCTATTTCAAATTCTTACAGGAAATAACTCCTTATCAATATCAGTACACTCACAATGATCCAGACAAAATTTGTTCCATCTCAGGTTATCTGCATGTTTTTCTGACTTGAGTTCTCTTTCAATAGATCTTTATGACTGGTTTCTTCTTGGACACTAATATCTCAGTTCAAATGCCATGACCTCTGTTAAGGAATGCCTTTAACTCTCCACCCATGGCTATCAATTTAAGTTTTCAAAGTATACTAGAACTGGGGAGGGAGGCTGTCTAATACTTTATTATTTCTATAATGGCAACTCATGGGAGCTTGCTAGAAATGCATAATTATAGCCCCATTCCACAGCTACTGAATCAGAATATGCATTTTAACAAGATTCTTAGGCAAACTTTATAGACATTAAAACTAGAAAAGCACGTATCTAACATGCATTGGTTAATAGATTTCTCCTTTTTTTTTTTGTTAGTGCTCATTAAAGTACCCAACTGACAAAGCTTATATAGTGATTAATATCTAGGTATAGGAATCCTATTGAATGACAACTAGTTTGAACATAGCAAATTATATTCCTTTCTTTGCAGGAATCTTTCTCAAATACTTGATTTACTACTTTTCCTTGGGAATATATATTGTTTTACTGGGAACATAATCAGATGTGCTCATTTCTCATGAGTAAGCTGTTACTTAAGTAGTTTAAGAAATTTTTAGTTTTGTCTGTAATACTAAAATCTTAAAATGGCCACCTTTATAGCATTCAAATTGTCATGATTTCCGTAAATAACATGTTTGAGAAAGAATCATGTCATAGTCACCATAGTTGTCTAAATTCCTAGCTCATATTATTGTCAATGCACAAAATTCAACGAGATGCAAAAAGAGGGCTAAGTTACCTATGAGCAAATTTAAGTAAAATCTTTCAGTAAAGAGTGAACATTAAACACAATTCTAAATAAATTCATTAGACTTCGAAGTGCAATAAATGCTTTTTATTATATGCTCATTTCAATGAGTAACATTTAGAAATAATAATCCCACATAACAGTGACAATTTTATTTTGCAGTGTGTACATCATATACAGCCACATAACACACAATTTTAGATTTTCCAAATTTAATACTCTGAGGTTAAGAAATATAAAAATTTATTCTCCAGAAACTGATTCTTATCTGGTGCAAAAACAGAAAGGTGAACATTATTTGAAACACAAAGCCACAATATAGCATGAAGTAAAATTACATTTTAATTATGCTGAACAGCTGAGTGTAAACATGAAGCAACTAAAACTTAAAAGTACACATCATATGCATTACATTTAAGAACAAGATTTTCAATAAATTTCCCTAAACCTGCTTTTTATATTAAGCGCCATTTTGATATGCAGCATGCTAACACAAAGCGTTGTTAAAGGGATGCATATTTTAAATTTATACACTGTAAACTGAATATCCACCTCAAAACTCTATTTGGCAGCATAATTGTTCTTTTAATACTGCATAAATACTGCCTTATACTGAAAAATGCATGTTAATATGGTATATAGATTTTTAAAATAAAAAATTTCAATGGCATAAAATTGCACCTTTAGACATTAGAGCAAGGAACAGTCATACTTGCTAAGACTGTCCTAAAAAATCCTTTAAACGTTATATTTAAGAAAACTGTGTTCTCTCATGTAAATTTTAAGATCATTAAGAAATATAGTGCTTAGTTTGCAACAGTACTGTTGCATCCATTTTAGAAAGCCATATTTGAATCAAAATATCTGTCATATATGCCATACTGAAAAACAATCAACTTGAACATCAGAAAAAAGGGAACTTTAATCTACAGACTTTACCTTAGACTTTAGCACAGAATGCTGTATTTTAAACATCCTATCCTGTGGTAAAATCTTAGCAGCTCTGAATTTTTTCAATCACACTGAATCAGTCTAAACTGTTTTCCAGTGAAACTTATTTTAATGAATACACAAAATTTCTGCCATCTCTGGAATTTAATTTCCAGGTACCATACAAAAGGCTCAATGACTGGTAAATGCCTGCTTTTTAATTTCCTCACTATATTTCTAAAATTGCATAAAAGTGAGGCTTGCTTGCCATAGCAAAGAATTGATAAACTCAATTACATATGCTTTTTTCAGAAACATTTGTCCCTAATTATGATCAGCCAAATAAAGTAGTTGTCTTTGCCTTTTCTCTCTTTAGTTTAATTATACATACAATACTATTAAATAATAGAAATGTTTTTCCACAACCATTCTATGGTGGTTCTTAAATTCTTTTAAGTATTTTCAAAGGGTTATGATATCCCCTGTCAATTCACATATCTTAAGATCGTTAATACAAATAGTGTAAAGTTACGACTTAATATCAAGCTTTGTAACCAGATGAAATAGTTGTGCAATTTTTCATCCCAACTCTCAAATCTGATATCAAAATATCAAATTTTCTAAATATCTTTTCTTTATACTGATCTTATTACAGAAGAGCCTCTTTGTGGTGCCTCATGATATGCTGATTTTTTTCTGATGGTCTTCTGAATCCCTTCTTGCAAAATTCACACCTGTGTGGATAGTCTTTTGTATGTATTGATATCACATGTCGTTTAAAGCCAGACGCATCTGTAGTGCTATATTCACAATACTCACATTGGTAAATTTTCCTTCCAGTATGGGTCTTCATATGCTTTTTGAGCTCATTCTGTTGTCTGAACCCTCTCTTGCATCTTTTACACTTCAATGTCTGATCCTTAGTATGAACTGAAAGGATATGACCACTAAGGATAAATGGATCTGATGTTTTAAAGTCACAGTGCCTACACTGATGAATCTTCCTACCCTTGTGGATATCACTGTGTTTTTTGAGCTCAGAGGGACGATGGAAACCTTTATCGCAGACTTCACATTTGTGAGGAAAATCCTTAGTATGGACAGATATGATGTGCCGCTTAAGGTCACTTGAATTGGTGCTCTTATGGTCACAATGAGGACACTGGTGTGTCTTATGTCCTTGAAACAAATCCAGATGGCGTTGAAGCTCCCTCTCATCACCAAATGCCTGGGGACAATGCTCGCATTTGTATGGCAAATTGCTACCATGCTTAGACTTAATATGAGTTTTCAGATTAGATTGATCTGCACACCTGAAGATACAATACTGACATTGATATGGCTTTTCACCAGTATGGGTTCTCATATGCTTTTTCAGTTCAGAAGGATGTCGAAAGCCCTTACCACACTCAACACAAACATGAGGAAAATTCTTGCTGTGAACAGCCAGTAAATGTCTGTTTAACAGTCCTTGTTCTGCAGTTTCATAGTCACAGTATTTGCACTTGTGTACCTTCGGCTCCTTGTCTCTTAATATAAGCTTATTGGAACTCAGTGGACTAGCCTCTCTGTATCTCCGTGTGTATTCCGTAAATTCATGGGTTTTGTCAACTTTGTTTATAAGCTTATGGCTTTCTAAGTGGTTATGGAAACTCACTTTCTTGTTAGTTGTAAAGTCACAATCTGTACACTGATATTTTTTTCTTATCAAATGATCAGGATGATTCTTCATGTGTCTTTTCAAGAATCCCCTGGATTTAAACTTTTTTGTGCAAATATGGCAAGGATATACTGTCAGGGGCTGTCCATCAGGACCTATTATAACAGCTAGATAAAAAAGAAAAAATAAGTTGTGATATTTAGCAACACAATTTTGAAGGGTTTTACAACAAAGATGCCATAGAAATGAGTTGACATTCATTATGTGAGAACTGTACTAGTAGAATAAATTCCTCTAAGATAAAATGCATATTAAAATAAATTATGATAAAGCAGCTTACTAAAAGGTGATTGAATAGCTTTCTACTCAGACTATTCACACCAAAATGCTGTCATGTATATTCTGAAAACTAGAAACAAGTATTCTGTATTGTCAAACCTGAAAGTTATCCTTTATAATATCATTCAGGTAAAGAGTAAATAAGCATAGCTTTAATTATTGCTAGTCAGAGTTATAAAGTTATTCATATAAAATACAAACAGGAACATAAGCATAGTATTACACTACAAACAAGTGATGTTTTTCCTTTGACTATCAAAAATATCTCCATATTTCACATCATTTTAATACTCATAACGCAAAGTAATGGTATTTTTACCTGTCTGCCACTGCCTAGTTTCTCCTCTTCTCCTCTTCTTGGCTTTTTGTTTAAGTACTTTATTTGTATTAATGCTCTCACAAATTTGAAGATACTGTGCTGCTGTATTACTTCTGTTTTCTAGTGTGGAATCCAAAGCATTTCCTGAAAAAAATTGACACACCACTAAACCATACATACTGTGTATAAAACTATGGAAAAAAAACAAGGATGTATTAACAGTAGAAAGACAAAAATTAAACTGACACATGAGATTTTAGTAATAGTTATATAAATCTACTGGTTACCTAAGAAAATAGTTCTGTCCCAAGGAAGATATTGATTCATACCACGAATAAATTTTACTTTTCCTCAGAAATAATTTCTTTTGCATAATTTTTCCCATTCACATTTTATAGCCCATGTTTTTTAAAAAAATGCCTGGGTTCTTATCTTAAGGTGAGTCTAAAATGAATAGCATACAGAGAATAACAGTTTGTATATAAACTAATAATTTCTCCAATGGGACAAATTCCTATATAACCCAGTAGAACAGTTATGCCAAAGTTCAACAAATGCATCTGTACACACAAACTATTAACTCTTCATTACCAAGCAGTATACAACATTGGCTATTGAAATTTAATCTCATAGCTGATGTCTCTCACCTGATGTTTGACAATCTTCATACCTACGGGACACTCTTCTTTCATCTCCTAAAAAAAAAAAAGCCTAATTAAAACTCATATATTGAGAACAATGATTACAAGTGGATCACATCTTGATTTAGAAAACCTTACTTTGACCACCATACCTTGGGTTAAATTTTTTGTTCCATTCTTCTACTCCCAAAAACTAGATACTAATTTTAAATACCAAAAGCAAGGGCTGATGTCAACATCTTTAAAACTGTTAACATTTTCTTACTTTTTAAATGAAAACTGAGTAGATATTTCTGTAGAGTACCCTCATAATTGAAGATGCTCTATAAATGACGGTTAAGTGAGTGAACCTTTGGAAAAACCGGGTTAAGGTAAATAAATGCAGATGAACACCAAACTTTCTCAAAGTGAAGAGTACACCTGGCCAACTTGCAAATTAAGAAGGAATGAAGTAAAACTGACAGAAAGGGAAAAAATAGCTAGACAAATTTACCTTCCATTAAGTACTTTCTAGAAGAGCACAGCTGGATTTCTGTTCTTTTTCAACACCCCAAAATCTTATTATTTGTTGTACTAATTAATACATGAAATAAATTTTCCAAAAAGGGAAGGACCTATTTTAAAGGTATATTCCTATTTTACAAAATGAAACTTTTTAAATGGCACTCATTTATACAAATAGGATTTAAAATAAGTCCTACTGAAAAGCAATGCCTTAAGCAAGGTTCATTTTAAATTACATAAGATATGTGGTATAAAAATAATGTATGTAAATAGAGATGAATCAGTCCACAGCAAAACATTTTATAGTATTAACCAGCTCATGGGGGCATTAGCACAGCATATTTAATGAAGTAAAGTCTGATCAAATAGATGTTATGTAACTTATCAGGTGAAAAAATGCCAGTGTCCTACCATATGCCGCAGCCCAGACAACAGGGACAACTGTTTTATTAACATCAGAGTCCTCAAGCTGAGTCTCAGGGAGAGAAGTTCCTTCCTCTTCCCCTACAATGACTTCCATGTAAACTTCATCTGCTATTTCAGCGCAACCTAAATTTTAGAAATAATTGCTTGTTTATAACCCCAAGTACTTAATAAATGGGTAAAAAAATTCCAAACAATTTAAATCTTTCAGCTCTCAAGATTTCAAAAATACAGTAGGCACTTTTGGAGGCAAGTGCCACTAGGAGATATAATTTACCAAAATCTTAATTATCTTCTTAGTACCTAGTCCTATGAATAATGGCTTTTTGAAGATATAAAACATGTATGTATGAAATATTGACTGATGTTACAGTTCATTGGTATTATGGGTTGTATCCCATAATTCTGTCTGATAGTTCTTCAGAATTCAGAAATCATTTTCCATAGACTCAATACTGGAAAGTGGTCCATGCTATCCCACATACTGTAACTTAAATGTAGTGATATACATGCATGAAAAAGTAAAAAAAATACTAGTAATTGACAAAAAAAATGTAAATAAAATTGAAACCATGTATGTGTGTATATATATAGATGTGTACACATGTGTACACATCTATATATATATACATACATTTACATATACACACATACAGGCACACCTCAGAGATACTATAGGCTTGGTTCCAGATCAATGCAATAAAATGATATTCATAACGTGAGTTATGTAAGTTTTTTGTTTTCCCAGTGTATATACAATATGTTTATACTATACTATAGTCTACTAAGTGTGCAGTAGTGTTATGTCTAAAGAAAAAATGTACATACCATAATTAAATGTGACACAGAGACATGAATTGAACACATGCTGTTGGAAAAATGGCACCGATAGACTTGCTCAAAGCAGGGTTGCCACAAACCTTCAATTTGTTAAAAACGCAGTATCTGCGAAGCGCAATAAAGCAAAGCGCAATAAAACAAGGTGTGCCTGTATCTATATCTATATACTTATGGAGCTATAGATATATAGATATAAATAAAATGGTGGTGCTCAAAAATATGTGGAACACCCTTCAAAAGGCAGGATTTTAAGGGACTCTACTGAGGAAAAAAAACATTGAGCTTGAGTGATTTTAAAAAGCAAAGTATTAGTGTCAAAAATTAAATTAGAGTGTCACTTAGTATATTTTATATGAAATAATCTGTTTAGATTTAATCTGTTTAATAGAAAACAGGATCATATTTATGTATATCCTTTGTGTCATATACTGGGATCATTTATTTACTGTAAAAGAAATGTGAAACAAATGTGGGTAAAAAGTATTCCTCTTCTAAGCTTCCCTTCTTTCCATTAACCAGAAAGAGTAATTAGTGTGCGTGTACATGTGTCCTTTTGAATTAATGTCTTCATGTTCTCTGGGTATATTCCTAGTAGTGGGATTGCTGGGTCGAATGGTAAGTCCACATTCAATTGTTTGAGGGTCCTCCACACAGTCTTCCATAGTGGCTGGACCAGTTTGCAGTAAGTTTTTCATATTTCAATGGAATTCTGTCATCAGCTAGCCTAAACTTCTGTCTCTCACCTTCTACTCTGTCCCTTTCTTGACCAATGAGGAAAAATACAGATTATGAATTAATTTTAATCATTACAAATAAAAATCTGTATATAGTACATTATGCTTACCACTAAAACTGTAATCCCATACTTTACCATATAACTGACTTCTTTTACCTGATTAAGCTACCCCTCTTCCCTACTAAGAAAGGTTGATTTAGTCATACAGTCTAAAATTTTATTTTTCTCTTATTTAGTTCATTGATTTTGCTTTTTCATGCACCATGAGTGAGCTCACGTTTATTTTTCTCAAATTTGACTTCTTAAACTAAGCATATTATGTTCTCAATACATTCATGTTAAAGTAGCAGATTTTCATCTCTTTTAAAAAAACACATGAGTAACATTCCATTGTGTACAGTCTGTCATATTTATTCAGTCATCTGTCAATTGGTAGAAATTATTTCACCTAACTCTTTTCCTCTCCAATAAAATCCCCTCAATTCAATTATTTTCATGTTTCAGCTGTGGTATATTATTTACACTTGTGATTGGAATTCAGCTCTCCATGTCTTTTAGGGAAGAAAATTGAGGAATGGGGATCAAGTACAGTACAAATAAAGCTGAATATTGTCAAGGTAATGCATAGAGGTAGGGGCTGATGCCGTTTTAGGAAAAAACAAATCAGTATTTGCCTTAATATGACAAGAAATATAAGTCTAAAGGAGAGGCTGTATTCCTACACTGTGATGAGGAGAAAGTAGGTAGAAAGTAAAATGTCTTCATAAGGAAATGGGTAGGATGACAGGAAAGGAACTCTCAGGAGATTTTTTTCCCCACTCTCTAGTGCTCAGTTCCAAGAAATATTAAAAACAGCAACTACTTGGAAATCATGAACAGCATAATAAGATTCTGGCAGCATGGTTTGAAACAATACTTACTTAGCTAATCACACAGTGACAGAAAGAGAATAGTTAGTCCTTCCACTGCTAAATTAAAAAAGAGTCCAGCAGTACTCAGTGCCATGAAAGAACAACTTTGGCAGTACAGTTAGACATATAAGTATTCAAATTTTACCTTCTTCAATTAATATTGGATTGATCTTGGACAATTACTTAACATCTCTAAACAATTTTTCCTTCCATGAAATAGAGATAATACTACCTACATCAAGATGAATTATGAGAATTAAATGAGACTTAAAAATTCCCTAAGGATTGTGTGGGCGCAACTCAAGTCAGAAACTATATGTTGCTAATCTCTGTATTCCCAATATGTAGAGACAGTCTGTCATATTTGTAGGCTTGAATAGATAGATGGATGGATAGAAAGACAGATGAAAGATCAATAAAGATCCTCCTACAATTATAGCAAAAGGTTCGGTTTGTTTTATTAAACTTCCCATATTACTTGTATATCTGAGATTGACTTATTTTTTAAAAGAGAATGCATGATGGCTATTGATAAGTCACTGCACTTTTTTTTTCTTACTGATATCATCTTCTTCTTGGGAAGAATCTTTAACTGCCATGTAAACCATCTTCTCCCGTTGTAACCGGCTCTGGTCAAGCACTCCAGTAACAGAATGTCCACTGGTGTACTCACTCTCGGTGACAATTTCTGTTCCCCCTTAAAAATGAAAACACATATCAAAACAGAGAAACATAACAGAATAATTCCTTAAATCAATAACGAGGACAGATATGAATCTAAATGTCAGAGTTTTCTTATAAATTTTATCTTAAATTTTCAGTCACTGCTCAGATTTAAAATAAATACTAAGACATACATAAGACTTTTAAGTGAAGAACTAACTATAAGAAGTCTCATATGCATTTATTCACTTGGTCTTCACAATAGCCCTGTGAGATAACTATCATTGTGGCCATTTTATAGATGCGGAAACTGAGGCAGGAGTTCAAGTAACTCAAAAAAGTTCACTCCCCTAAGTGATAGAACTAGAATTAAACTTGCCTGGAACTTGCACTGTTTTAAACATTCACTATAACTTCCTATTCTAAAACAAATCCTATAAAGTCATTTATTTTGATATTATAAATGTAATATTCTATCATGTTTGAAAGAATCTAAGAATGACATTCTCAATTTACATTTTCATTAATATGTATTTTATAGTCACTCTTCTAATCCATCCTCATAGATACCTATAAAAATTTCGCACTTTTGAGTACAATTTTAGAACAATAGACAGAAAAGATAAGTTCTAATTTTTAACTATTATAAGTTTTATCACAATAAATTGGTATTAGTCTTTGTACCTATTTCAACATCATCTTCAGCCTCCGCCTTAAATATATACACTTTTATTACTTCTGAACCAAATCCATCTTCTTTAACATCTTCTTGTGAACCATCACTGCCAATTTTTAATGGTGTGTTCCCCATATGATCTAGTTTTTCCCCAACATCATCCACTGTAAAATATAAAAATGAAACTATTTTAGTTAAAAATTATCATTGACACTTAGTATAAATGTTGAACACCTATACTGTTAGGTTTACATGCAATGTGAAATAATGTGCTAATCACTTACTATATTCACTTAATGACTATAATGTAACCATTAAAAAGTGATATAATTCATGAAGAAACAATATAAAAGATCAACTATATAACCTGAGTACAATTACATAAAAATCCTATTCACAGGATTCAATTTATAGTCATGAAATACTTAACAGAGTCAAAATGGGAAAAGCTTAAATAATCTTCCATCAATTAACCCCAAAATAAATGAGAATATAAAACATACAGTATTCTAAAAATAAGCTCATGTAAACAAAAACAATAATTACCACATTAAATAGCAATATCTGTAAAACCATATGAAATCTAGGATTGGAAAGAGAAAAAAACACCTGAATTATTTTATAAAAAGGACTGCTAAAGTCTTCTTAAAGATTTTAACTTCTGTTTAGCCAATGAAAGACAACTTCAAGTCACAGATTTTGTGTACTATATTTAGCAATGTAGACTTCACTTCAAAATCTTCAGATATAAAATATACTTACATTTTTAGTATACTTGAAAAATGTGATTCTCTACTATATAGTCTTTATGAATACTATATGCACAAACTATGTAACAAATATAATAAAAACTTTGTTCTTTGACCATATTGTTAAATAATATATCTCCATAAATATATCATTTTCTATTTTAATATTTATCACAGTACAAAATGAAATGCAATCTAATCAAAAATCCATTCCTCATTATATATATCAAGGTATAAGATATACATATATATGTTAGTTCTTGTACCTATTTCAACACCACTCTTAAGTAAACACTCTTAACATTCTTAGTAACTAAGTGCTTTATTATACTTCAGTGACTGGAAGTGATTAGATGATCACAATTCCTTATAGGATAAAATTAATTAAACCTGTAATTCACAAAAGTAAAGTTCATGATACATAATATCCACTTTTGGTCATTTCACAATAGTTTTGCACATAAATTTTGCAGTAAACATTGAAAGGACTGTTGCTATTCTAATTTCATTATACCTTTCTTTTATTAAGTACCAGTTTTATGTTAGTTATTTTATACTAGGATTAGATTTTTCATAACAAACCATTTGGAAATACATTGAGTAACTGAATTTGTTCTGTATTTTGAAATCATAAAATAGTTACTAAAGAAGTTAGTGTGTCATTTCAGAAATATGCCATCAACTTCACTGAGATTTATTCTATTAACTTGAATAAAGTACAAAATCGACAAAGATTTAATAGGCAACCAATTGAATTTAGAAACAGATCTTCAAAAATTCTATTTAATGCAGACAGTACTCAAAATATTCTAAATGTAACATTTAAAAAAGGTGTACTGTTTGCCAACATGGCAAATTTTGCTAATTTTCAATATTTTTTCATAATCCATTAACACAATTTTACTAAAATTTCATTTTAGCAAAATTTACAAAATAATAATCCTTTAAAAGCCAAGTAGGCTCATTTTTGTATTTAATTTATGTTACATCTACCAACAGTATATGGTAGATATAGATCAGTATAAAGTATACTGAAGAACCAACCACAGGGATAGGGTCAAGCAATATTTAAAGGATCTACACTTTACAATGCTGAAACAAAAGTTAATAACACTTAAATTACAAAGGTGTTCCATTCCCAGGTTTACTGATACCCAAGAGCTCTGAAAATAAATGAACAAAAACATGTACAGGAATCAGCAGCATTATTCATAATAACCAAAAAGTTGAAACAACCCAACAGTCTACCAATTGATGAATGGATACATAAAATGTATATACATATATTTAAATATTAATTGATTTTTAAGAAAGAGGAATGAGACTGCACATGCTACTACAAGGATAAACCTTGAAAACATTATGTTCCCTGAAGAACTTAGCAAGCCCTAGACAGACCCTGAACACACTTTGCCATGGTAAGACCCAGCAGATCTTAGCAAGTCTTTGAATGAGACCAGGAAGCAGGTCTGCCTTAGTAGGTCCCAAAAGAACCTAGCAAGACCTGGGGAAGGTCCCAGAAGCAACCTCGATCTGGTAGATCCTGGCAAGCAGTGTAGAAGGCCAAGCCAGAAGGAGTAAATGTGATTGGTCTCAGGCCAGTAGAGACCAGCATAAATTTAAAGGATTGACACATTAAAGATTCATGCTAGAATGAACCAGAGGTAGGTGGAGAAGAATGTATGGTCTGTATTCTGGAGTAGGGTACCTACCTCAGTGTCAAGGTGGTCAGCTCAGGCAGAACCCTGGGAAAAGGCAACAAACGTTGTATAGAGACATACTCCCTTGAAAGTGGAGAAAACCTTGTAGAGGAGCTGGAGTGGTCCACGCAGACTAGGTCTATGCAGACTAGGTGAAGATAATAATAAGAATGGGCATTCATCTACATCTACACTCTCCCTTCCTATCCACTGGGATAGGTATTTTATGAGGTATAACTGACAGCACATATATGACACAATATGTTATGTCAAAAAAGGGAGGTGGGATATTGAGAGTATCATAAACATAAGCCAGTTCAAACCCAATGAATCTACACCATTATCTGAATTCCTCTAAATCCCTGTCCAAACAGCTGATTCAGCTACTAAAAAATAGTTATGAGCACATACAGAAACCAGTAATATCTAAAATAAATAAAACACAAAAGATATTAAAATAGTAATAAAATTGGAAGACCTCAAGTCACAAATTGTGCAGAAAAATCTAACATGGAAATATAGGACCCTCAAGAGAGTATGACATCATGAGAACAACTCTCAAGAATACAAACACAGAAAGATGAAAGATCACAACTATTACAGAAAAAGTTCAGAACTGAATAAATAAACTCATAGAGATAGAAGAAAACCCAGAAATGCAATTCAATTCAGCAGACACACTACAGGCTAGGAGAGAACAGAATGATATATTCAAAATACTCAAATATTAAAAACTGCCACCAAGAATATGATATCCTACAAGACTCTCTTTATGAGGGAGAAATAAAGGTCTTCCCAGAAAAATCAAACTCTAAGGTAGTTTGTCAATACCTGACCTCCCCTACAAAGTGAATACACAGAAAATTAAATGAGATAAACAGAACAGAAAAATAAAGGCAAAATGGCAGTAACAAATAACTCATGTATCAATTATCCCTCTAAATGTTAAAAGACTGAACCGGTCAATCAAAAGGCACAAAGCGGGTGGTTGGATTGGAAAAACAAGCAACACCCCCCACAACCCTTCTGGTTGTTTTTTTTCCCAGAGACTCATATGAGTTCCAAAGATAGGCATATGATCAAACATAAATGGTTGGATAACAATCCTCCAAGCAAATGGGATGGATGCAAAAAACCTTGGGAAGATAAAGCACTCACTAATATATGCACACCAAAGAAAGAAGCACCAAAACCTATAAAACAACTATAAACAAAAGTAAAAAGAGACATTAGCCTAAAAACAGACATTATCACAATTTTAGAGGTAAGAGACTTCAACATTCCACCTAACATCAATGGCCACATCAACTAGAAGAAAATAAACAAGGAAAAAAATTGCCTTAAATAAGGAATTAGAGGGGAATATGCCCTCTTCCCCACCCCCCCACCCCCCAAAAGAAGCTAGTATAAATGGAATATTTTCTAGAATAGATTACATGTTGGGTAAAAAAAACAAGTGTCAATACATTCATAAAGATTGAAATCATATGAAGCATCTTCTCTGATTATAACAGTAATCCATTATAACAAGTATGCAGGAAATTTTTCTACTATCTGGAAACTGAAAACCACACGATTAAATAATTATTAGATTAAAGAGGAAATTAAAGAAATCGAAAAACCTGGAGACAAATGAAAATGAAGACAAGATTTACCAGAACTTGTGGGATACAGGAAAAGCAGGATTAGCAATGAAGTATATAGCAATATACAGGCCCACATTCAAAATCAAGATTGAGCTCAAATAAATAATCTATGTTCTATCTTAGCATAGATTTGTGTTGGGAAAAAAAGTCCACATTCCAGTAGATGAAGGGAAATTTTTACAATTAGAGCAGAAATGAAAGAGTAGTCAAAATGCAGTTCAAAAGATAATGGAACCAATGGCAGGTTCTCTGAAAAACAGACAAACCCACATCTAGAAACACTACAAAAATAAGGAGGAAATTTTAATAAACAGAATCAGAAATGAATAAGTTTATTATAGACATCTCAAAATACAGAGGAGCATTAGAGACGCTAAAATTTTATGCTAACAAAAAAATAATGGATGAACTCACCTATATGCGGGATATAGGTAAAACAAACAAAAGGACAAGTAAAATTTAAAACTAGCTGACAACAGAAGAGAAACATAGAGCAAGAAAGGGGGAAGGGTAAAATTGGAGGAGGGATGGGCACAAGAGATTAAGGTGATGGTTCATGGGTGACAAGGTAGTGGGAGAATCCTGGGTTATACAATGATGTAAAATATGTGTGATCAATTTTTTAAAAAAATACAAGTACCAAAGCTAAAAAGAAAGTGAAAGAAAACTTTATGCTAACAAATTAAAAAACTGAGAACTGTCAAATACTTAGAAGTACACAACTTTCACAGACTGAATTATATAAAGAGATACAAAATCTGAACAAACCAATCACAAACAAGGAAAATGAAAGAGTAATCAAGACTCCCAAAAAACAAAAGTCCAGACCAGATAACTTTATTCAGAGTTCTACCAAACCTTCAAAAACAAACTCTTATCTATCCTTCTAGAACTCCTCCAAGAACTCCTCCAAGAAATGCTCCAAAATACATTTTATAGTCAGCATTACTCTAATACTCTCAAAAAAAAAAAAAAGACAAAGACATAACAAAAACCAGAAAAGTAAGCTATCAACCAATATCCCTGATAAACACAGCTGCTAAAGTCCTCAACAAAATCTTAGTAAATCGAATTCAAGAACACATTAGAAGATTCATACATGATGACCAAATGGGATTTAGTCCAAGGATGAAAAATAGTTCAACATATGCAAATCAACCAATGTAATTCACCATATCAACAAAAGGAAAAACGAGTATCACATAAACCCACATTATATGGACAGTTAATCTACTACAAAAGATTCAAGAGTACACGATGGAGAAATCCGTCTGTTCAATAAACGATGGGGAAATAAATGGGTAGCCATATGCATAAAAATAAAACTAGACCACTCTCTCACACCATACAAGAAAATTTCTAAAACTGGACAAAAAACTTGAATGCAAGACCAGATAACATAAAACATATAGAAAAAAATCACTGAGAAAACATTCCATGACATGACATTGAGTTCAGGGATGCCTTTGGGGACTTTACTCCAAATAGGAAGGAGGGAAACCAAAAGGAAAAATAAATGAGTAGGAATGCATTAAGCAATAAAGCTTCTAACAGTGAAAAAAACAAACAAACAAAAAAAAAACAACAACTATCATGAATGGTCCCCAACATAATAAAAATAAATGTGATTATCTCAAACAAAAAAGTTTCTGTACAGCAAAAGAAATTACCAGTCAAAGAAGGACATCCTACTGAATGGGAGAATATATATCCAAAACATATAAACAACTCATTCAACTCTACAAAAAAGAAAACAATCCAATCAAAGAATTTTCAAAAGAGCTAATAAACAGACATTATTCATATGTATATACAGAAAATATACAGATGGCCAATAGGCACATAAAAAATGCTCATCATCACTTAACATCAGAGAAATGCAAATCAAAACTATAATGACATATTACCTCATATTTGTGAGAACGGGCCACATCAAAAAAAAATAAAAAAAAAAAAAGGACCAGAAATAAAGTGTTGCCAAGATGTAGTGACAAAGGAACCCTTGTACACTTGTGTGAATGTAGACTTATGAGCCTCTATGGCATACAGTGTGGATTTTTCTCAAAATAATATAAACTGGATCTACCATGTGACACAGCAATTCCCCTCTCAGATATCTTTCCAAAAAATAAAAAAGAAATAATTCAAAGTAATATCTATTCCGATATTCATTACAGCCCTACTTACAGGTAGTTAAGTTATGGGAACAACATAAGTGACCAACGACAGAGAAGTATAGCAGAAAAATGTGACACACACAGAGAGTAGAATAGTAGTTAGCTATAAAGATGATGAACTACTGCCATTTTTGACAATATGGACGAACCTTGAGAGAGTAATACTACATGAAACATCAGGAGAAAGAGAAAATCAGTAAGGTTTCACCTATTTGTGGAAAAGAGTGAAAACGTAACAGAGAGTCAGTCAAAACCAAATCAATAAATAAGACTCTCGATATCTGACCTCAAAACTGATGTGACCCAAGAGAGAAGATGGAGGGGTGGGGGTGGGGGAAGAACGCAATGAAAATGGCGGAGGATTGTTGGGGTACTGGTAGTGGGCAGGGTGTGAAAGTATATAATTGTAAAGGTTTGAACTTGTAACCCCATATCAAATACACAGGTGTAAACCTATTTTACCTCAAAAGACACAGTTTGTAAAAGAGAAAAAGACACCCACTGAAAGGGAGAAAATATTTGCACATCATACATGGCACTGATACCCAAGATGTATAAAGCACTTCCAACAGACACAAGAGAAACTTCTCATCATCATCTATCTTCAGGGAGATGCAAATCAAAACACAGTGAAATTCCCTCTCACTCCAGAGAGAATGCAGTGTCAAAAAGAAAAAGAAAAAGTCCATTGCTCCATTGATACAACAGTGGATGTGGTATATGTACATAATGGAACAGTATTCAGCTAAAAAAAATGAACTTTTGTTTTTGCAACAGCATAGATAGAATTGGAGGGGATTATGCTATGTGAAATAAGTCAGAAGGAGAAAGACAAAAAAAAAAAACATACAATCTTACTCATATATGGAATATAGAGAAAGAAAAAAAAAAGAAAAAAAAATGACCACATAGTGTATCATTACACTGATATGAAGTATTCAGAACGGGGATAGCTATTGAGAGTGAAATTTATCAGTGTTTGCCTGAGGTGTGAGTAGAGAGGGGTGACTGCTAAAAGGAATAGTGTTACTTTTGAGGGTGAATAAAAATTCTAAAATTGATTGTAGTGATGGTTATACAATTTTGTGTTGGTATTTTTAAAGAGAAGCACATAGAGGACTACTAAAGATAGATACAGTAAGCCCATTAATTTTCAGGCTACTTAGCTAAAGTAACAGCACTTAACCATATGCTAAGATAAAGAATTTATTAAATTTGGACTGAAAGCAGAAAACTCTAAGATATACGTCTCATTTTGAAAGAAGACATGCCTTATCTCTGTAACTCAGCTACTGATAAACTATTTATTGATTATTGATATGGTTTCTTCATAGGAATATCTATGATTCAATAATAAGACAGGTCTGTTTTAAGTTCTCGATTTAGTCTCTTACTATCTACCTGGAAAGAACACCCAAGAGGACTTTATAAATTAACACTGTGGTATAAAAACAATTCTTTCTATAACACTTGAACATTGGATGGCCAACAAAACCAAGAGCTAAAGAAAATGAGATGAAGATTAAGATGTGATGAAAATAAAAACTAAGTCAAAATAGAAGAAAATAAAATACATGAAAAAGATGAGTAATCAGTCAAAATGGTTGAGGGTCTGAGTGGTGGGGAAATGAGTGATATTAACAAAAGTATTTAATTTTTTTGTATATACCATTCTCTACGTTCCATTTTCCACAGTAAAAAAATTGCCTATGTTCCACAGGGATATTTTTTAAAGCTGCTGTTTATTTAGTAACAATTAACAGTTAAGTTCCAACCTAAGTTGCTCAAATGCTTCTGTAGCAGTTCTGATATTATTCATGCAATACAATATTCTCTATAATTTCAGTTTAATCCTATTAGACTAGAGGAACAGAAATCCTTTGCATTTGATATATAAGACAGTTTCAAGAAAAACATAAAATAAATATTCTAGACATTTTTAGGAATATTTTGCAGAATTAAATCATGAAAGATATGTAACTTGTAACTACTCACAATACAGAAGACATCTTAATTTTAGATCATTTAA
This sequence comes from Uropsilus gracilis, assembly GCA_004024945.1. Taxonomy (NCBI): domain Eukaryota; kingdom Metazoa; phylum Chordata; class Mammalia; order Eulipotyphla; family Talpidae; genus Uropsilus; species Uropsilus gracilis. The sequence goes on from PVHY01005091.1 coordinate 73,004, forward strand.
ATATCAGAATTTAGCTTGACAAGTACACTTTTTAAAGGTATACTGAATTTATTTTGGTGCTGAAAGAGTACAAACATTTGCTACACTATTTTATAGAACCATAACCACAGTTTTTCTCCTTAATGTCAGGTTAAGAGATAATTATGGAGTTGTTTTAGTAATTCACATCAATTTAAAAAGAGGTAACATTTGCACAAACTAGTCTCTGAATGGTTTAAATTAGTCCCTTAAAAATAATGTGATTATTTACCTTCAAAGATGCTTATTGCAGACAAAAGTTAAGATGCTAGATTTCAAAATCTATTTACAAATATTTAAATAAATAAATCTAATTTATTTTTAGTTTTAAAATTAACAGCTATACACATATAACACATAACTATATTATACACACTATCTAGCACTTTCCAGTCAATTTTTTGTTTAAAAAAGAAAAAAGTTCTCCCTGGAAAAGCAAAGTCCTTACGTAATCTTTACTACTACTCCCAGCATGGTCCCTTCAAACCTTATAAGGAATAGATACACTTCTCTAGGCTTCATCTATGACTTATCAGGAGATTTTTATTATTGTTGCTGTTTAAGTAACTCTACCACTTAAAATGAAAACAAGATATTCCTTGTTTCCTACTTAATGGTACATCTTAAGGCTATCATAAAGATTCTGAAATATACACATTAAAATATTTCTTCATAGAATATACACACATATTTAGATAAACAGATAATAAACACAGTTTGGTGAACTCTGGAATACAATTTGAATTTACAACTTATTCTTCATGAGTTTAATAAAAAAATTAAATATTGCTTAAATTCCTAAGCAATACTGCTCTGCCAACTTCAGTACTTGCCATATGTAAAAAAAAAAGGGGGCTACATAAAATAATGTTCCCCTTTGAAATATACATTTATCATTAAAATTTCCTATTACCTAATGTTCTTGGTTGAACCCTCCAAATCTATATTTCTATTCTAAGATATTAATAAATTGCATTATTTCTCTTCATTTTGGATACGAATTTTCATTGAGGAAATTGAAAACAAGCAAATTCAAAAATCATCTTAACAATGTAACTCTGAAAAAATTTTTTCAAGTAGATTCTCCCACAAATGATTGAATAAAACCCTCATCCCAAGAAACTTTTCCAGGTTATATATAAATCAATCTCTCAAGCAATTATAGAATTTATATTTCACTTACAAGATATCATTAAGTAGTCCTCAGAAGTGCTCTTGACATCGACATCATCATCATCCATATCCTCATCCTCCTCATCATCTTCTTCAGTTTTAATTGTAACTGTAGAACCAGGAACACCACCAGTTGTTTGAATAACAGTTTCTGTATCTGAATTTGTTACAAGAACCTCCTCTGATACCATTGTGGGAGAGTCAACTCCTGAAATGCAATCTTGGACCACGTGTTCTAAGTGTCCCTCAGGACCAGTAACAAGATCAGCAACAAAAACCTGCTCAGGTACTCTAACAGTTTCTGTAATTAGCTCAGAAGTTAAAATGTGATCACCATCATCTTCCTCTAAATCCTCTTCAATGGCAACATCAGCTTCAAGCACAGCTTCTGGAACAATCACACCTTCTGTTACTACATCAGTCTCAGTGATGATATCAGGCCCATGGACAACTTCAGCTGCAAGGCCATGATCAAGAGCTATCCCATCATCTGTGACTACATCAGAAACTAGTACAGCCTCAGGAACTGAAACAACAATATGGTCTCCATCTATATGTGCAGTACCAGCCATTCCAGCCACTACAATACAAACAATTATACAAAAGTTATTTTATTAATTAAAACACTGTATTTAATAATTCAGATGACAAAATATTTTCAAAATATTAAATAGTTCTGGCCAAACGTATTTTTTTTAAAAAATCACAATTTATCTGCAATAATAGTCATCACCTAGTAGGAACTGGGATAAAAACAATGTTAGTAAAATATAAAGTGAGAACTTATCCAAAGCATAGAGCAAGGGGTGGGGGATAAAATTGAGGGAGGAATGGGCACAAGAGATTAAGATGATGGTTCACAGGTGACAAGGTGGTGGGAGAACCTCAGGGTATACAATGATGTAAAAAATATATACATGTGCAAGCAGATTAAAAAAATAAATTGAGGCCTTAAAAATGTACTTTATTTTCAGTTAAAGCATAAAGTCACACAGAGATATCAGTGCACATCAATTAGAAAAGTTAAAAAAAAATGATACCACCACAAATTGGTGAAGTGATACAGAAATGGAATCTCTCACATGTTTTCTCATATCTTGCTGGTGGGAAAATAAAATGATAAAAGCCACTCTGGAAAAGCTTGTCAGTTTTTTACAAAACTAAAATCCAAATGTTGCACTTTAGAACAGCTTTCACAGAGATATTAAAATTTATGTTGATACAAAAAACTACATTATGAGTAGTCATCATAGTTTTTGTTATCTATTTCTCTGAGAGCAAAACAAAACAAAAAACAAAGAACTGAAAACAACCTAAATGTCCTTCAGTATGTAAATTATTGGTAATACCAACTGTGGCACAGCCTTACCATGGAATGGTACTGGACAATAAAAAAAGGACAACCTACTGATAAATTCAACAATTTGAATCAATCCCCAGAAAATTATGCTGAGTGAAAAAAATAAAAGTCAATTACGAAAGGTTGCAATATTATATATTAATGGAATCATTTATATAATACTCTCAAATTATAAAATATATAACTATTAAAATGGAAAACAGATTAGCAGTATCCAAGCATGGGTGTGTGTGTGAATATATTAGATAGTATATATGATGATACAACAGTTCTATATTCACTATGGCAGTGCTAACACGAGTCCCCATAAACATAAGCATCAAAATATGTTAAAAAATGTTAAAAATGAATGAGATCTGTAGTCTAGTTAACAGTAATGCACCAATGTTAATGTTCATGTTTTGATATTGTACTACAGTTATATAACGTGTCACTATTGGAGAAAGATGAGAAAAGAGTATATGGAACACTATCAACTTTGCACTTACTACTGGTCTAGTATTTTCTAGCTAAAATTAAGATTAAAAAGGACACAAGTATAAAAGGATGCTAATATGTGAGTTAATAAAATATAACAAGCTTATTAGATCATAATATGTGTTATAAACATAATAGCCATGGAATATTTCTATAATAATGCTTGCATTCAAAAATGGAAGGCACACAACAAGCTTTATTATCTATTCCACTGATCATTTCAGAGATGGGAAAGATGGAGCACAAATTTAACATTTTATCAGACTGGAAATGTATTTTTTAGTGAGGAAAACTTAAATGTTAAATTCACAGTATTGCATTCTACATATATAAACAGTAAAATTAATACTTCACAAATCTTTTCTCAAGTCTTACTTAAATAAGGGAATTTCCACTTATTTTAGAACACTGCTCATAGAGATTAATTTGATTTTTGAGAACAAAAAATAAGGAAGGACCAAAGGACAGAATAATGCTGATTTAATAAACTGGTTGGAAGATTAACCTGGTTGGGAGAATTCTAAGACAAAATGGAGTAGGTATACTTTTTTTTTCTTTTTTAAATTAATTATTTTTTTGTGGGAAGAAAACAGGTTATAGATCAGTATACATAGTACAATACAATAATTACAAATTATAAACCATGCAAAATAATATATTATTTACTCATATATGTGATTTAAAAGTTTCAAATACCACAGGAATGATAAACATCAAATCCAGTGTACTGATTATTATTTCTGGGAATGTATAATGGGTAATAGGATAGAGATGTCCACAGAGAATGTCAACTATCTCTATAATAACTGATTATTTTAATTTAATATTTTTATATCATATTATATATATATTATTGTGTACCCCGAGGTTTTCCCATTTCCCCAACACCTGTTAACCATCCTGCTCTCTTGTGCCCTATGCCTCCCTGCTTTCTTCCCCCTCTTCCTCTCTTGCTCCATTGTTCAGCCCCATTGGTTGTTTCTAATTTTTCTTATTTATTTGTTTGTTTTCCCCTATATTCTTCATATAAGTGAGAGCATCCTGTATTTCTTTTTCTTTTTTCGTTTATTTCTGCTAATATGAGTCCTTCAGGTTCCATCCATGTTGCTGCAAATGACATATGTTTGTCCTCCCTGATTGATGCATAGTATTCCATCATGTACATGTACTACATTTTTTCCAGTCATTCATCGGTTTGGGGGCATTTGGGTTGTTGGAGTAGGTACTTTTCAATTCACTTAGCTTCTACAATAGTTGGAACTCACAGGTCAAAGTAAATCAGAGGTAAACTAAAATAAATCTAAACAGCTCTGCTTATGCTGAACTAAGAAATCTTTAAGATTCTAGACCAAGAATTTATAACTCCCAACATATTACTCAGACCAAGATCCAAGATGTCTCCTATTAAGTGCTATTCTTTTCTCTGCATCTGTTGGGCTTTGAATTTCTACATAAAGTCACTTTCTTAACTACAGATTAGCTATATTTTTTGAGTAGTGACTATGCCAAGCAACTTACTAATATCTTTATATATATATTATATATTATACTATGCATCTCATTTACAACTCAGAACAACTATATAATATGACAGTTATTTTTCCCATTTATTTAATATGAAGAAACTTGTTTTAGAGATGTTAAAAAACATGCCCATGATTTAAGCTGGAAACTGAATTCATTGTTTGACTCCAGATTGATTATTTTTGTCTACTAGTCTACAGGAGAATAGAATTTACTTGTCCAGAGGACTATTTCTAAAGAGATTTATAGGGTAAACAAAGTGAGTCACTATTAAATGTTTTTTGAAAGAAAAGTAGCCAAAAGACCTATCACACAGGTCCCAACTAAACTTTAAATCATTTAGTAAGTAGCATTAAATAGCATCAAAATTTATCTCACTAGATAGCAAACTATAAATAAAAACTCACTTAAAAAGTATAGAATCAGATAATCAGATAACATTAAGAAACAAGATACCATTTCAAGAATTCCTATTGTACTGAAGTTATTTTATTAAATGTGAATGCCTGTAACTTAACCAGAGGGATAATATAAAATCTGGTATTTGTTAGGTTTGTCTTGAGTCACTACTTAAGGATGCTTTGCTATTTAAATCTAAAAGCAAACATTTTTGCATTAATAAAATCTTAAAGTTATTAGAGTCAATGGCATAGACTCTAAAGGACAACCAGTATACTGAGACACCAGTAGAAGTTTACATAAAGTATCATATTGTGAATTTTAAAATCTTAAATATCATTCAAACAAAACTGATTTAATGAATTTCTGAATTAAAATTAATGTTATGGAATTTTTATGTAAAAGTCATTACATCCCAAGATCCTTGTAACATTTTAGAAATCTAGAAATCATGTGCCACTTAATATAGTTAATTGACAAGCACTACTTATCTATGTGAAATTCCATGTTTTACAAGTATTGTTCATCAGTGGAATTGCAAATATCTAAGTTTTGATGTTAACATAAATTTAAAGAAAGTATATTTTTATAGTTACAATTTGGAAAAATATATCTTTACATTTAGAATTTGGAAAGTTTAATGAGTGTCAGGTGAACTAAAGCACAAGGAAAATGCTTTCAGAAGAAACCTAAGCTACCATGGCTAAAATTACCATTGTCAAACATCTTCCTGATAAAGGGTTCTTTTAGGTGTAGACATGTTTGAGAGTTTTGCATATCTAAAATGTCATACAAAAAATAAAAATACTTGGATATGCAATTAAGCCCATACCGGCTCATCAAAAAGAGTTTCTACCCTCTAGGAGTTCTACATTTATGTAATAAGGATAATTGGAAAAATAACAAACTTTAGTTCACCATCATCACTAAAAACAGTTGGGTGAACATTACCTATTTTAGTCATTTCTGATCTAACTGGGTATTTAGCAAAATAAGCTTGTTAAAATTTTTAAAATACCTTAGCTGCCATCAATTTATATACCTAGATTTAATTTTGAAAGAGCATAAAAGTGAAATTTAAAAAAGAATTTTGAAAGAACTCATTCTTTCAAAAACCAATAACCACAAAAATACTAGTAGGTAGTTGAAGCACAAAGAGCTGTATAACAAAATTGTGGCTTCAAACTTTTCGGAATAAATACTTTTATTTACTACAATAAATTCATTTTAGAGAGGGCTTTAAATTATACTATGAAAATGTCAATTAAAAATCTACACAGAATTCCCAGTTTTTCATTTCACTAGTCCTCAAATAACCATGGATAATAAATGAGAATAAATTTTGCTTTCTACTGCATAACATATTTACATGAGCATAACTCTTATCCATATGTACCTGTACATACATTCTCCCCAATTCAAATGAAGGCTACTCCAAAAAGATGTACTGTTTATCCTGTGCCTTTACGTTCACCTTAACACATTGCCATATGTATCCAAGAGCATTCAAAGTATAGTCTATGACACAAAGCTTTGGGACAAACATAAAAGCATTCTATTATTAAAATAACACAGCCAAATGTATATCAAATGCTAAATGGATAAACAAAATGTAATTAATCCATATAATGACATATTATTTGGAAGTAAAAAGGAATGAAGCACTGATACCTGTTACAACATGGATGAAACTTGAAAACATTGCCACATGCCTCCAAGGTCACATATTATAAGACTGAACATAACAAATGTCCAAAATGGGCATATCCATAAACAGATCAGTGGTTGTCTAACTTCAGAGGTAACATTAGTGGTGACAGAATATAATTATTTCCAAGTGCATGATTTTTCCTATATATCATACTATTTCTTTGAATTGATGAAAAAAACTTCTTTTTCTAACTTTATTAACAATGCAAGTTAAAATGTGTTTTAGAAAGTCAATTATATATTTACTGCATGTGAGAATTGATACAATTATTTATGTAACTGAATTTACTTATTTCCAATAATATTATTACCACTATAGTCAAAATTCCCTTACCTCAAACGCCAAGAAATTGTGAGATTTACGTACACTACAGACACACAGTACTTAAAAAAAATCCTACAAATGCATTTTCCTAGAAAAAGAACAATTCATTGCAATTCATCCCTCTCTCAATATAGTCTTGATATATAGGTATGTTCTGATTTTTAGAAAAGAAAAGCGCAACAAAGAAAATGCTTTACCAAAATCCTGCATAATCATGGTATGGGCCATTCTAGAGTCTGATGTGTGCAATCCAAGACTTCCACCACCTGAATCCATACTTAGCAAAGTTCATTCACAAGTCTCTGCAAAAGAAATTATTTTAAAAGTAGTTTAACTACATTTAGACCAAAGTAAGTTGCTTTGAGAAAAAAAAGTCAATAGAAAATAAGTCTCTCGATCAGGTGTGCAAAACAAAACAAACAAAAACTCTGATTAGATGCATTATTATGGTGACAACCATAAATAAAGGGCAGGACAAATGGAAATAAACCGAAGAATGTGAAAAATAAGACAAAATAAAGGTGATGAGCTATAGGGAAGCAATAGAAGCAAACAAAAGAACAAAACTGTAGTGTTGATGTTCCAGTTAAAATGTAGGTTATGAAAGAAAAAGATGACAACAGACAGTAGTTGGGATATTTATACATTACTAGAGGGTTCAGGTGTCTAGTATTAGTGAATATCATCCAGTGGCTCTCATCCATTTCTTCCAGACCCAGATCAGCCCTGCAGCGAAGCTCTGCAGATAAACTTGTGTTTCACTTCTGGCTCCTGGGATTCTACTTATAATGTAAAATGTTCTATCCCAGTTTCCCTGGAGTTCTTTGAGCCAGTAAGGACTTCTGGCCTCACTCTACTACATTCTCTTGTCTCACAGTTTTGAGGACTCATGAAACATGACTGCTTCCTAAACATGGTAGAGATAAGATGAATCACATACAAACATTTAGCAAATTGTTTCTTTGAGAATACCTTTTACTTGTAATTGTACAACTGATTTTTAAATTAATGACTAATAGTCATACTGGATTCATGTAATTTTGAAAGCAATGGCTCAACCTGTTTTATTTTAAATGACACATTTAAGATAAACAAGATAGTGTGGAACCTAAACTTTACATATTTCTTACAATTACATATGCATAATTCCACTCAAACATTAAGGTTCTAAGAAATAAAGCAAAATATCTGCAAATTTTATATCTCAATTCCAGTAAGAGACATTTAATAAACTGTGTCATATTTCACAAAAATTGGTTGCATTATTAATGGAAGTTTTAGAAAACTGCCATGTAAAGCAACTAAATCTACTGTTTGAGTAGAGAAGATCACTAAGAACTTTTTTTAGTTGTCTTAAAGTTCTACAGATATAAAGGTGGGAAGATTGTTTATCTCAACCAGTACTTGAGTGTTGAGTGTGAATATAAAAATCCTACAACAGCATATGAAATTTTTGTATCAAGCAATTCAGACAAAAATTACTTTATAATTGAATAAAATTACAATTAAAGAACTCCCTTGTATTTTTTTTCATTTACTACAATTTTATTTTCATTTAAAATTAAGAGACCAGGATAATTAAAAATAAATAATCTTCTGTTCAACAGGTAAATTAAAATGCCATAAGCACTTACTTTTAGCTTTTAAAAGTGTACTACTCAACTTTAGAGTAATTACTTTATCACATAACTGATAGGACTATTACAAATAGTGCGAAAATGCTTTGAACACTTAATTTTGTTTAAATATTAAATGAAAATTAAGTAATCTGTTAGTCACCTTTAATGAGTGTCTTGAGGAAATTGTAGATTTTCTTAATATTGTAAATTAAATCTGTAGCGATTTCGTTTTGTTAATTTTCTTTCTGATCTATGTTATTTTCTCTGGGAAAATGTTCCTTTTACCTATTAAAAACATATTCAAAAATTAGATATTTTGAAAACCTTTAAAACCAAATCTTACACAACTTAAGAATTTTTCTTCACACTTTAACTTGAAGAGCGAGGTTGAAGATTCATATGCTCAAACCAGTACATCTGAAGTCACCAAAGGGATTCTAAAAGAAACAACTACCTACTACAATATAAGCAACTTCATTACACTTATGTTAGTCTATTTGACTAAACCAAAATCTTCACAGCACATTTTAAAAATTCCGAGCAACACCTTATTTTGGAAAGTGAAAGAGAACCAATGGGGCAAGCTTTTTCCTTGCCAATTTCATGGAGGCAAACCTGTACTAGAACTCAATGAAATGTAAAATTTTTTTAAAGCACAGAGCTACTATTATGGGAAGTATCACACTATGTGAATAGAAACAAATTGGGTAACCTTTTCCACATACAGGGAGTTTAAATAAGATCAACAATAGAGAACAAGAGCGTGTTAAGTATTCATTACCAATAAATACTAGGTTTCTCAGTCTTTTCAAGTGTCTATTTCACATCCTTATTGAATGAAGGTAAAAGCCAAATACGAGTCAAGTAAACATTTCCATCACTGTAAGGTGACCAGAGATCAACAACAACATTTTACTCTCATCCGGCTCTTCTAAATATAACTAAACACAGCTCATTCAGGACCTACTTAGCGTTTCAGTGATGTAAATACGGGATGAGGGATAGAAAAGAAATTCTGAGGCGGCAGAACAAGAGAATGCGAAAGTAGTATTTGCAGATAGAAGACAAAGGAGCACTGGCAGTTAGCAGTATTGCAGCTTTGGACTCAACCCTCTTCCCGCATAAGTCTCCTTTCCCAGGACCATGCCAAGTTTCAATCTTTTCGATCAGAAGGCACAAAAGTACCCTTTTATATATATATTGCCCATCTGATTGGATCTTCAACCCAATGAGAACCTTCACAGTGGAAAAACAGACAGGGAAGAGATAAGAATACCCTTTCCCCTCCTCCCTTCCCTCACTTGGTGCAGCGGTCGCCGCTGCTGCCGCCTACACCCTGAAGCCCAGTGCCTCATCCTTCAGCTCCCTCTGCCCCGCTACCTGCGAGACGGTCGGGAACCAAAATGGTGGTGTTTCAACGAAGGCGACAGCTGCCGCACACGGCCCGCCCCCCCCACCCCCCCATCAGGCTCTGACGGATCCGTCTCCTCTAAAATGCCCGATTCCGGTGCCACTCCTAGCAAATGCCGCCATCCCTCGCGAATTCCAAGGTTACCATTGGCGGCGGCGGGGGACCCGGGCGGAGGCGGGAGTGGGGGGTGGGGGGATCGCAAGTGAAAGGGATAAGGGGGGTTTCTGAAAGAGAATATCAGGGGGGCACCGCATTCTTCACTGTTTTGTTTTCCGCCATTTTCCCGTCACCTTTAAAACATCGACGGTCTTAAAAACAGCTCTCAAGGGCTCTAGCCTAGAGGAAGAGGTACGCTGAAGCGAAAACACTTCCCTCAATTCCTCCAGTCACAAGCAGAGGCTAAGGAGAAAACTGTTCGCCCAAGGGGGAGAGAAAGCTAAGGGACTAAATGCCACTTCCATTGTTTCCTTCGCCAAACACTGCACGCTGGGTGTGAGCCTTTCCTCCCCTCACACGACCGACACTAAGAGTGGGGCGCCCAAGTCCCTCTACTTTTTCCTCAGAAGTCTCCTTACCTGCAGCAGCCGCCGCTGCCGCTGCCGCCGCCGCCGCCGCCGCCGCCTCTGCCAGTTGGACTCAGACCGCGCTCGGGGCTTTTGCGGGGGGGCGAGGGGGGGCGCGGCAGCTGAGGATCCGTAAGGTCCTCACATTCGGTTTCCGAGGTTCCGCAGACCGAGCCAATCACAAGCTACTCTGCGTCTGGGAGGCGCGCCGCCTTGTCCTCCTTTATATAGCTGCTGACATGCTGAGATTGCATTACGTCACACTACCCTTGCGGCAGGGTAGGGGTCCGAAGGGGGGCGCGCGTGTATGCGCGCGCGCGCGCTACGAAATCCAGGCACTCGGGTTGGGACCGTGCTTGGAGACCCTACGGACTTTCAGTAGAGGTTGCAGCGCAGGCGACTCAAAGTGCGCAAGCTTAGATTTAGGCGCGTCTCTGAGGAGTTTCCATGGGAAGATTTTCTGTTTTTCAGGTTTCCCTAGGGAGAGGAAGGCGGGGGGAGGGGGGGATGGAATCAATGACCGAGTGGTAACTCGCTGGATCTCTAATTGACGCCGAACTACGTTACAAAAAAGGCAGACCAGTGATAAAGAGGTATGACTACTCGCACTTAAAAACCTACATTTTGCAGTTTCCCTCCCTTCATTCCTTTTATGTTTCATAGTGATAGGCAACACATGAAGAAAGTATAGTGAAGACAGTCGTGAGATGGAAAACTGGACAAGGGATCTAAATGAAGTGAACTCTAAATAGCTCTCAAATGTGTCACTTTGAGTTTGAGTGGATAAGATGGGAGAACAGTGAGAAATTAAGTAGTAAAGAGTGGGGAAAAATGTGACTAAAAGATTGCATTTGCAAAGGTACTTTTATTTTGAAAACTGAACTTTGGAATCAATAGCGTGATTTAAGCAGGGTAAGTATGTGACCCTTAAAAAACCTCATTACCTATGCTAAATAATTTGAATATTTTACAAAGAAAACATACTATTGTATATGATTAACTTGATAATTTCTCCCGGTCTGTACAATCTAGTATACCACTACAGGTTTTGAGTGAGTTCAAGGAGACTCAGTACCAAACTTTCTTTGCACAGAAACAGATAAGAAAATATTTTAGGAATCTGCCACAACTATTTAGTTCTGCAATTGTAACCCCCAAATCAGCCATAAACAGTATGTACACAAATGAACATGGATTCCCAGTGGAACGTTAGCTATAGAAATTGATATTTGAATTTTTATCATTTTAACATGTTATGAAAAATTATCCTTTGAAAAATTTCAACTACTTGAAAATACAAAAACCGTTTTTGTTCACAGACCATTGAAATAATAGGCAGGCATACAGACTTGTCCTATGGGCTGTTAAAGAATTTATTTATTTACTTTTATTTTTCCTCCTAGATGACTTGATTCCCAAACGTGATGTGATTTTACATTAAATAATCTGGCAAAGTTGTCTAACATATGCTTGAAAAATCTCTCAGTGGCAATTGCAGTAGGGCAGGTCTAATAAGAGAAAACTGAGAAAGATGTGAGGTTTTTACATAAACCCCCTTTGTGAAGGGTACATTGTGGTAGATATGCTTATTCTTCTTTCTCCAAACATATTATAAATTAAGATATCCTGAGAATTTGATTTCCTTAATTTCTGTTGAATTATTCCTTTCCTCCCCATTCCTTATATATTTTTACCCTGTTCTGGTTCACGTCCTATCTCCTGGATTATTGCCATACTTTTCTAATGAATCCCTCTGTATCCATTTGTTCACTGAATGCTGAAATCAGAAATCATTAAATCAGAAAAATATCTCAAACCAAGCCTCCCCCACACCATTCTCACTGTAGTTGGGACCCTGAACAAATGGACTATTGACTCATTTTTCTGTCAGAGGTTTCTCTTCACTCCCTTTGACTCATTTTTCTGGTCATCCATCACTCTTCACAAGTCTTGCTTCACTATTTTTTACAATGACGATTGTACACCACCACCGCAGACATTGCTTGCATTATGAATCAAAACTGATCATCTCACTTCCCTGCTTATACATTGCTGACAATTGCTACTATAGGTCAAGGTTGACACTCCAATAAGGACAGACACTTGTGGGAATTCAGTTTCTTTGTATCCACCCCAGCATTTACTATTATCACATTTTTTTGAAAAAATTTAAACTTGTCTAATAGATATGCTGTTATTCTGGTCTTAATTGCATTTGTCTGATAGCTAATTATATTAAAATCCTTTCATGTGCTTATTTGGCATAATCTCTTTGGTGACATCTCTTTTCAAGTTCTGTATCCATCTTCTAATATGGTTGTTTTCTTATTACTGAGTTTCAGAGTTTAGAAAATACATATTGTAGATGACGACCTTTATTAGATAAGAGATTTGCAGATATTTTCTACCTATTGTCCTCTGACTTTTCCATATAGAATCTTTGGCAGAGCAAAAGATTTAATTTTGATGAAATCCAAGTTTATAATTTTTTTTTGTATAGATTGTACTTTGGTGGAGATTCTAAAAATTATTCTTTGCCTAGCTTCCTCTTACATGCATTCAATTTTTTAAATAAAACTTTTATTGCTTTAGGTTTTAGATTTGTATCTGTGATCTATTTTGAGTTAGACTTTTTATAAAGTGTGAGGCTTAAATTGTGGTTCATTTTCATGCATGTGGATGACCAGAGATTCCAACAACATTTCTTAAAAAGACTATCCTTTCTCCAATGAGATTTTACATCTTTGTTAAAAATTTAATGATCATATTTATGTAGGTCTATGTCCTATTACTAGGCAACATAGATCTGTGTGTGTATATCTCTATCTACCCATCTATGTATGTATGTATGTAT